>VZTT01046483.1:57679-101160 GCA_013400855.1 Buphagus erythrorhynchus | reverse complement strand
TCTCCCTGAGAACAATGCTCTTCTCCTTATGCAGAACTTATATGGTAACTCACATAGTTAGCTTATTACATCTAAAAAAGAAAAAGGCTTCAGGAATAACAGGCAGAGTCACTGATCAGAGACACAAAACCAGAACAGCGTTCACACCAAGCCAAGATGCTGGATTGCTGAAGAAAGGTGGCATATACTCAGTCAACTTTAGCAAAGACAGAAGCATCTACTTTTTAATTTCAGTACATAAATACATCAATGTCCTTTGAAGATAGCTTTTATTCTGTTATGCCTTTTCAAGAAAGGTTGGTAGCTGAATCAGACCCTTTATCAGATGGCATTTCCCACTGGTATAATACCTACAGATGAAAACAAAATTAATCCGGCTCCATCGTTCACGTTATTAAACTCATCTTTAAAATGGGAAACTGGAGCCTACCTTTATGTGACAGAAAGCCAGAGAGATTTGTTCAGACCTCCCATATATCTTGCATGTAATAGTGTAAGATAGGCAAAAACATCTTCTTCCTTATATCCATCTGCCCCGTGTGCATTTGCTTCCCACTCTTTTGTACTTTTATATATTAATTAAGCACCCTTACAAGCACTCTAGAATTATTAGCACATGGAAACTGGAGCTTATTATAGGCAGTGTATCTATACATTAGCATAGTATCTCTGGTTCAATGAGAAGTGATGAAGCTTCAGCAGAAATTTTCTAGCCTGTGAGGTGAGTGTAGTGGTCAGTGGAGCTGAAGGAATAGCAACATCAGCTAATTTACACACTGCCAAATGCATTTTTGCAGCCTACTGGAAGAAAATGAAAATCCTACTCTCTAACAAGCCTTCCTGAAGGCAGTATGAGAAAATTATTACATGCATAATAAGCCCATGAAGTCTCAAATCTCAGCTTTGGGCTCTTCAGACCTGGGATTTTGACTCATGCCTACTCCTGTATAAAACCTGAAAATCTAAGAAGAATTCAGCCTATAGCAGGAATTCCTTCTACTCCTTGAGATGCTTTGTTTGTTCCCNCTCTCCCCCTCTTTCCCCTCAAGCCCCTAGTCCCTGCGTGGAAAACACCCACACACACACACACACACACACACAGAGCAAAGCAAAGCAAAGCAAAGCAATTCAAAAAATAAAGAATGTGAGGATGTCTACAAAGAGTCAGGTTAAATATCTGCCTTGCCTAGTTAGCATTTCACCAAGGGGTGGCCAATGGCTGGTGGCCAGGAGAGATGAAAATGTTAGACAAGGATGAGCAATCACCCTTTTCTTCACAACTGGACATTGGAATGGGCTGTGCAGGGAGGTGGTGGAGTCACCGTCCCTGGAGATGTTTAAGGAAATACTGGACCAGGCAATCAGTGCCGTGGTCTGCTTGACAAGGTGGTGTTTGGTCATAGGTTGGACTCGATGATCTCAGAGGTCTTTTCCAACCTGATTCTGTGATAAAGTGACCCTTCCCTAGTACATTTTTCAGCTCTCCAGCAGTCTGTAGGTCAGGCCAGCCCTGAACCAAAGATTTCTTCCTTCTTGATAGGCCTTGATGTTGCCCAGTAAGCACTTCTCTAAAAACTTTTCTGAGTCCAGAAATACCTGTCGCCCACAACAGCCTGCAACTCTGCATTCCATAGTTTAGCCATTAAGCTGTGTGTTATAAGAAGGATCTTATCTCACTGTGCTGGTGCACTGTCAAGTCACTTAGCATGGACACTAAAAGTCAGACCCTTGATCTCCTGCAGATGTGAAGAATGCAAAGAGCCCCACTCATTCTGAAGACACTCTGTCTAGGGAACTGGATTGGTGAGGAATTCATTGCCATTGTTGTTGCTGCAGAGGGGTTTTTGAGAAATGAAACCCCCAATAGTTAAAAGAAGGGAACCTTATGGAGACACTCAGCTGATTACCAGCCAGGTTACAATGGCAGATGGATAACTGTGCTACAAATTCACATGATGCAAAAGCAGAAGTTGCTTTTGGGCACCTCTCTTTCCCACTACCACCTAGGCAGGACTTCGTAAGTCTCAGAAGGTAGGGACACATTAAATCTTGTTTGAAGTCCTCTACTCAGACCTGATTACTTCAAATGGCTCTGGTGGATGCATGTGGAGGGCAACAAGGGAGAGACAGCTGCTCCTGCATAGTCTCCAAATGTAGTCAGCACCACAGAAACATGCCTGGGGACATTGTTGTGACTACAGAAACAAGTAACTCATTTCCCCAAAGTCAATTCTAGCCCACACAGCCCCTGCAGAGTCTGGGACAGGAAATGCTACGTTATCCCCAAGGCAATGTAGTAGTGGCATTTGGAAAGATTGTGGCTCATTTCCACAGCCGCAACTTCCAAAGTTTGAATTTTAGCTGATGGATCGGTGCCCAGGTTTTTCTGCAAGATGAACCCAAGCTCATCTCAGCTTTCTGTTTCAGAACTGATGATGTTAAAGATGCCCCCCAGGCTTCTAATATGTTGGACCTTCTTTTGAATTGCCCATATCTGTGTGTACAAGATGTTACATCTGGCACCACATTTGGCTAACGGAGAGGATTGGAGGAGGAAAGGACTCAGTCCAGCTCTGGAGCTCCACACACTGTGACACCAATGGACATTGCCTGGATCACACAGTGGTGCCTCAAAAAATGTCCAGCAACCCACAAAGTTGTAAGAACTGTGATATAGCAGCCCTACTCTGGGTGAACACAAGTCTGTCATCATAACTATGAAATGTGTGGTCCATGTGCACTCAGCTCTTGTCATCAGCTGTGTGACCTGACTGCTATGAATGTGTTGCTTTTTTTTTTCCCCCTTTGGGCAAGGAAAAGTAATTAATACTTCTCATGAATACTTGTGGAGGGTGACTACAAAGAAGGTATTCAGTGGAATTAGATATATTTTCATTCCACTAGAATGTGTGTGCCCTTTTTTATCTTGCAATACTTGTTCAGTGTTGGAAACAGCCAATCAAACCACAAATTTGGCTTTATTTTTAAATTGCAACCAAAGCCATAAAGCTGAACAAGGCAGAATTACAAGTAAACCAGCCAGTTCCTCTCATCTGCTCTGGACCTTTGCAGCAAGCTGTTTTACAGTACCTATTCTTCCTCATAACCATATCCTTTTTCTCCAGGGGATCATTTTAAGCTTTAGAACTGCAGAAGCCATCCTAAAGCCATTTTTCCTGAAGGGAGTACTTAAATGGAAAAGAACCCTCTTCTCATGATTTAGAGTGTGCAAAATGCTATCCTGATCCTACTAGGCTGGAAGCTGCAGTCCTCATTCTTTCCCAAAACTCTTGTGTCTGCAAAGGGACCATTGAATTCAAAAAGGCAGTGCATGAGCTTAGCAGCACACCCATGTGTTTTGCATTGTAAGAGGGAGCCTAAGAAGCCATTTCCCTTGTACTGTTTAGAGAAACCTCCCTTTTATCACTGAAAGCTTAATCTGCTGGGATGAAAATTATAACCTACTGAAAATCCACTAGGAGTCTTGAGACAATCCCATTTTTAGACACTGAATCCTTTCAGTTACTTTAAAACCTTATTCCATTCTTTTTGTTATAATGCCCTGTCTCCTGGTTGCTTCCCATAAAAAATGTAAATCAAGATTACCAGCATACTACAAGTGACCCTGTACTTCAAATATGTCCTTCCTAACGAGAAGTAGTAAATATGATGAGAGAGAAAAATTGTTCCTGGGAGGTTTTCAACTTAATTTCATAGACTTAAGATATCTGATTGTCCTGGGAACTCTGTGCTTGCAGCTCCCATTAATTTCAGTAGCAGGTGTCTAAATATTTCTCATACCCAGAGGTTCACATATTTGTAGGAGGATGTAGATAAGATTTGGATAAGCATATAGCATTTCTCAGGTTAAACAAAGCAGAGCTTCCTGCCTCTTGTTTTTCTCCTAATGCTACTTATTGTTGGATATTAAATATGCAGATGATGAAGATGCACCGAGCTGATCTGAGAGAGAACCAGAGGATTGCCTTGTGTTTCCAAAAGCACAGTGCCCTCTGTGTAGATGTGGGGTACAATTTGTAAACTCTCTTTAGTGTGAACACTGAAATTTCTTCACTCAGCTTCTTAAATTTTGAGAGGAAAGAAAAAGGGAACAAAGGTCATTGACTACATCATCTGTTTTCAGAGATTTGTTCTCTTAATCTAAGCCATTTCATTCCTCCCTTCACTACTTTTTGGTCCCTGTAGGGAGGAGTATGCCCTGTCCCAGGATAAACTTGCTGTGATTCAGAAGAAAGGAAGCCCAAGAGTCTCAAAGAGTACATGACTCATACTTCCAAGGAGATGTCTTACTATTAAGGTATAGTGTTAGTAGCACAGTGATTTAAAGACAACTACAGTGAGGGGACAGTGGCACAAGCCTTCTCTGAAAGGTCAATTTCTGCTTAGCTGGTGACACACACATGCATATACATGCAAATTTGCTTAGTTTTTATCTGGTGGCTTAGACTGAGCAAATAGCTCTGAAGTGACAAATCAGCCTTAGTGCCTTAGCCCCACTGCAAGGAGACATCTGTGTTATCAGGGAGCTCTGTCCCCACTGCTGCCTTTGGTCCAGCTCAGAGGGTGGCCCATGGACTGCACACCCAAGGCAAGGACATGGGGATTATCTGCAGCTGCAGCACAGCAGTCCTTCACTCTGAGGGGATTGTACTTCCCTAAAGGAGTTGACAGGGGCAATCTGTCCAAGTCGGATGATGAGTGCTTTTTTTCTTTCTGCCCAGCAGTGAAGAACATGTGATGCTCACACCCATCTCCCCTCTGACTGGTCCAGTTCCAGCCTTTGACAGGCCAGGACCAAAGGGCACCTCCTTGACATTCCTGAGAGCAAAATGCTACCTGAGAAGTTTCACAGTTTTTTTTTAATTAAATTTGGCTCCTTTCTATTTTGTTAGCTGTTTTCCTTATACTACTTAAGAAAGTGTTACGAAGAAGTATCATTAGAATACACTTTCTAGCAATACTGTAGTTGGTAGTGTGAGAAGATGGTTTTGATAGATGCAAAAACGAGTGTCCATGTTTTTAATTGATGCAAAAACTGTTTTCCGTCTTTTTGCATTAAAAAAAACTATTGATACCTTGCAGCTTGCCTAAGAGCAAAATATGTAAGGGCCAATTTTTGACCCTTTTTTTTTTGATTCTATTGTTTTTACTGGTGATTTTTTTCCTCTCAACTTCTTAATGGTAGTGATATATTAATGCATTGCCAGATAGGCCATTTGGAAAGATAAAATAGGATAATGCCAATGAGGTAAAATGCTTCAGAGAGACATTATTTTAATATTTGTGGTTTTGATCTGAATCTAGGATTGTGTCTCTCCAGATTCCTCTTTTATCTATTCATTGCATGACTTGCCTTCCCACGTCATTAAAACATTCTTAAATTTGTGTTAAGTAACCAGAATCAGACATTAAGGATCATCTAATAAAGGTGTCTTAAAAGTTGGGCAGTTCATGTTCTTGCCCATAAGTCTAACATTGTCAATTTTCTCTGAACTCTATAACTGCGAGATATTACTTAGTTTAAAATAAAGAGAAAAACAAAACATAAGCCATGCTTCTGTGACTGAAAGACATGGAAGAAATTTTTGTGCCTTTATAATTAAAAAATGTTCTGATTTATTAGATTTCCTTGCCCTTTAACTTCAGATGTATCTTGAATGTCAAGCTTGATTTTTTCATGTTTTAGTCATGTGCATTCATTTAGCGAACTCGAATAATTTTCCTGCCTTTCTGTTTAAATGATGCCTTTTTAAAAGGTGTCCTTTAGACAGTCTCTGTTAACAAGAACCAAAATTTTACAGACAGACTAGTTCTACTTTTTCATACATTTGATTGCTATACTCCTGACTTCTTTGGAGTTGGATTTTTAATTTTTTTTTAAGTGAGGATGCTGATAGAGATGATACTGAGCTTGTATTTTTGTAATGTTTGAGAAGTTTCACAGTTGCACTTATGATTAAGTTGATGCACAAGTTGAAATCAATTGTTCCTACAGCAGGTTTTGAGCTCTAGTGTTTTTACCCAGTGGCTAGATCTGTTGCAGATACTCCGTTCTACATTTCAGAGCAAAAAAAAATCATCATTCCCCTCTGTGAAAGATTAGTGAGAGTGAATGAGCTTTCAAATACCAAGCTTGTGGTTTTGACACAAGATGCAAAATGACTAAGGAATATAAAATTAAGAGTAAGCTGGAAAAGAATGTTTTAATTAGCCTGAGATGTTAGTCTGATTTCATTTTACTTTGCTGAAAATAAGTAATAGTGATGGGTGTGACTCTGCAGACAGTAGCAAGAATTGAGTGATCTAAAGTCCTCTTTGAAGAAGGATCCTGGGATCATGCACGGCTGCTCAACCCCCCCACAGACCTGGCTTTGCTGGCTGGGCCACTGCAGTCATATGTTTATGTTAAAACTACATCAAAAATCAGACTAGTATAAGATTTTGGATTGAGAAACACCAGGTAAATGGGAAAAGCCTGAAAGTAGGGCAAGAACAATTCGGTTTTATAGGGCAGATAAAGGAAAACTTTGTTTCTAAATTGAGTTGTATTTTTTGCAGTTATTTCTGACTATGAAAGTATTAGTTCCTTGCTTTATGTCCTAGTCCTACCCCATGAGCTGGATCTTACACAAGACAGTACCTTCTGCAATGCACATGGGCTGCTTTTTGAGCCAGTATTGCCATGATGTTCACATGGTTACTCCATTTTTCTGAAAACATCAGTCCCTGGCTTTGCAATGCAAGTAGTAGTTTACTATTGTCATCAAAAACAACAGAAATATAAAACTGTGTTTGAATTAAATCCCACAAATACGATGGTTATTTGACAGCTGCTTCTGTGTTTTTCTGAGGGTTGTAATTTACAAGTTAGATTAACTATCAGTATTTTCAACATATTTCAAAAATATTCTATAATAGTTGTTAAGGAAAGCAACAACAAATCTTGGCATTAGAACCACTGGCAGTGCACCCATGCTTTTGCATGGATGTTACACCTCTTAGAAACACTCAGTTCTGCCCAAGGACAGTGCAGCAAAGAATTAAAATTCAAGCACTAGAGGCAGTCTCTTTCTTTCCTCCTGAATAAATGAAGGAAAACAAAGATGGAAAAATACAGAAAACAAAACAATGAATGATTTTGCCAGGATTCATACCAAATATTGCCGTGCTTTGTCAATGCAGATTGAACTATTGGTTCCTTGTTTGAAAATCACAATGTGTACAAAAATATACGGTACAATATTCTAGTCAGACCAGCAATTAGTATTGGCTTCACTAGGATTGCAGATCGTGACTCAGGGTGGAAGTGGTTACAGACTCCATGGATTAGACATGCAAATGCATATGGGGAACTTGTTATGTATGGAAGTTATCTCCCATTACACACTAAGGAAAACATAGGCTTGCCAATTTTTAGAGTTTACATTTATTTGCAAAATAAGTGCAGTTTGCTTATGAATTTTCCAGTAAAAGATGGGAGAAACACTTTGTCTGCAGTAAGTACAAGGCACAAGGAAGCTTGTGTGAGTGACTGTGACCAAGACAGAGCAAATAGATCAATAGACTGGGTATTCTGCAAGGAAAGCAGAGTCAGCTGAAAGGTGATGTCACACCAGGGCTAAATCATTTCTCCTTAGCAATATGTGGGATTAACAGAGGAGGGAGGAGCACAGAGAGCCCCTGGGGCAGCTGTGCAAGAGGGAGATGAAAGCCACCTCCCTGCACCCCAGCTGTAGGGAAGGGGTGGGGGAAAGCATCTCAAAGGTGAAGGTAGGATTGCTGGAGAGGGGCAGGAGCTGGCAGAGCTGTCCCTGAGGTCCCCTGCATCTTGCCCATGCCCTGCAGTTGGGGTGCCACAGGTTTGGCAGGGACCCCTGTGCTCCCCTCCATGACAGCACGTGTCTCCTGAGAGGCATGACCAAGACTCAGTTGTCCTGAGGCAGTGGCATTTTCCTTGAAAAACACATTTTTATTGCTTTACAAATTCATTATAACAAGGGACTCATGTTCAGACTGAAGGACACACTTATTATTGTCCTGCGGTTTTCAATTAATAAGTTCACAGCTAACAGTTTTTAAGTACAGTGAATCATGCAAATTTCCATATCACAGCAGCTAATTTATTTGTTTGTTGGGGAATAGCAGGTGCCACATGAATCTGTTTTGAAATGAATTCCAGGAAAGGCAGATGATTGTGGTCCAAGCTGTGGGAGGAGGGAGCCGGAGGGAGTGGAGGGATAATGTAAGGAAGGCTCTGTGCAGTGCAGGGTGTCTAATGTGGGGTATGAATGTGAAATGAGCAGCAGCACAGATCTAACATCCAGGGGACTGATCCTGAAGTGCAGCCCTCACTAAAGGGGTGATTTCTGGCCAGAACTAACATGACTGCATCTCCAGGTTGGAATGATAAAATCCAGGTGCTTTCTGTATATGATTGCCAATTACTTCATTCTGTCTTCCATGCACAGTTCCAGCTTTTGTTCCCCAGGCAGTTTTCACTGCTGGTTGCAAACACAAGGATCATTAAGTTACAAGCTGGATTTATTTACCGTTTGCAGCTAGATCTGAGAATAGTTGTCTGTTATACCAGATTTTAATTTCAAGTCTGTCTTATGGGTATATAAGATGTGTTCTTACCTGTTCTTGCAATTTCACACAGTTATGCTTTGGACTGAGTTCTGCCTGTAAAGAGCCATAACAGAGCTCAGAGGAAGACTCAGGCAAGAAAGGCACTGCTGTGCCAGAGGTTTGCAGAGCACAGGAATGTTATGGCTTGTGGCATTGCTGCTGCAGAGCTCAGACATGAGCACAGCACCCAAAGAGTTCTGAAGAAAATGCATCAGGCTGAAGCCATGTCTAGGTGAGCTCCTGAGGGCAGGTGCAAAGGTCCTGCTCACTCAGTGCTCATACAGATAATCTGCAGCTCATGTGGATGCCCTCATACTGAAGCTGCCACTGTATTTTTTGAAGTGGTCTATGTGGAGAAAGAAATCCAGCAGGTATTTTCATGACCTTTTCTAAATAATCACCACCTTAGGCAAGGAGCTGGGCTCCAGATCCAGCTCATTTTTAGGCACCTGAGGCTTTTATGTGGGCTGTCCTCAGCCTTATCATTGGTGAAGGGAACTTCAGAGATTATCTGTCACCTCAGATCTGGCGCCTTGATTTCTGATTTAGCTATGGAGGTGGGCTAGGAATCCTGATCTTCAAACAGTGAGATGATTTGAGATATCAAAAGCAAGGATCTACACTGGCAGCACCCTTCCCACAGGTGGCAGGTCATTGATTCACCTTTCTGAGCCCTCTTCCAAGTAATTTTTTAATTTTTTTTTTTTTAAATCAGGCTGAGATATGGGCTAAGCAAGTCTGCAAGCTGTGCACTTCAGCTGCTTTATAAGACGGAACCAGTCTTCCTTATTGTAGTCATCTGTGCAAATGATAGCTCCTAAATGCTTATACAATGAGGCTATATTTTAAACTATAATTTCAATGTAAAAGTGACAGGAGGCCTAAGCAGGCTATCTGAAGGACAGATTGAATGATGTTCTTGATGTTTGAAATGAGATGAAAGAGTCACTGATATGGAGAAGCCCATTCAAGATAATGGCAGCGGAAGAGGAAATGGTTCCTGCAACACGAGAGATGAAAGTGGAAGAGGGGAACACTTATGTAGCTGTGAGAGGAATTTGTCTGGTAGTAACAGAAAAAGAAAAGATGCTGAAAAGAAACAGCATTGTGAAAGTAGCAAGGGGGAAATGATGATGGACATTTTTTAACTGGGAAATAAACCACTGATCAGAAATAGGCAAGAATTTAACCAGAATGTGATGGTACTAAAAAGTTTCCTGATGCATCTCTTCATACAGGATGGAAATTCACATTAAGTGCTAAGCTTTAATTAAAAACATATTAAACTGAGTAACTCCTCTGACTGTCTTACATCTGTAATTTTTTTCATGTTTTTTCATTTTGTTTAACTATCCAGGATGGGGAAACTGCATAGTTTCTGCAATTCAAGGAACCTGACTTGAATTTGACGGTTCCTTTTACAACCCATAAAACTCATATGGATAATAAAGAGGATTTCTGACCTTCCACATTAAGATCACTCTGACTGCTTCCCCCATATTCAGACCATCTGTCTTCTTCTGAATCTGTACTTCTCTTCAACAGTGAAAAAGCCCCTAACAGAAATGGGTAAAAAAAAAGGAAACTATTTAAACTGCAGAAGATATGAAAGTACTAAAATAGTGTCTTTAGATGTGATTTAGATTTTTCTGTTTGATGGAATAAAACTCAGATGTCCCAGTGTTTTCACTCAGTGAAGATAAAGTCAGAGCATCATAGCAGACAGAGTTTAGAATATTCCAAAACTAACATCAAAATGTTGGAGGTTTTTTCACATTGAGAGCAGCTACTGATTCACAATGACAGAGTTGTTGTAGCATCACTTGCATCAGGAAAGTTTTTCCTTTGAAACAGAAAAGGAACCATATTTTTTCTAACACAATTTCACATGTTTTCAATAAGAAATAAGTAAGTAACAAAGAAGATGTTTGTTGTAACTTATGTGATGCCTGTATGCTACACTGAGTTCAAATTCTGGCCACAAACATATTTAATATGTAGAGAGTTCAGTTTGTAACAAAAGCCTTCAGAAACTCAGTTTCTGTAAGAAAACAAATCCTGTAAGTTACAGTACTCAGGTAGACCCACCAAAGTCAGTGGAGATATCTTCTTTGTCAAGGTGGACTTTAAATCTCAGTCTGGCAATAAACAAAAATTACACACTGAAGAGCTACTTAAATACCAAGCAGTTCTCGGGGGAAAGGAGAGCATGAAAAAGAGGATCAGAAAGAGAGAAGGGGAATGGAATAACCAGAAGGGAGGAAAGGAGGAAAAAAAACAAAACAAAACCACAGTCTGGAATTGATCTAGAGGATAAATAAAGGTAAAGGGCATGTTTAATTCAGGGGAGAAGAAAATGTCAGAAAAAGAGACAGAGGGAGAATGACAGGAAGAAATAATAGTGGAAAAAAAACAGTAATAGAAAAATGAAGGCTTAAAATAAGAGTGAATGCTGGGAATGCTGGAGAGGTAGAGAGAAACAATGCTAAGAGGGAAAGAGAAGAAAGACTGGCATGAGCCCTCGGTGACACTGTGAGGAGAGAGGCTTGAAAGGAGCCTCAGCTAAACAATAGAGGGATGCGAGACACAGGCACCAGGGGGGCAGCACAGATTGAATGAGAACCAAATGTAACCGTAACAAAGGCTCTGAGATGTAGGCAATGAAAGCATGTTAGGAGGGAAATGTTTTGTGTGTGTCCGTGTGCATGTGTGTTTTCACATGCTGAAAAAGATTGTCTCTCCCTTCCGTGCCCCCTCCACCACCCAGCAATCCAAAATACCTCAGTCTCAGGAAGAAAAGCCAAGACCACTCAGTGTGGTTCTGGACTTCAATTACTATTTGTAGTGCTTTTCCTACTTCTTTTCTCAATTTTCAAACAAGCACCTCTGTGGTTGCTGCCCCTCCTTCAAATCCATTTTAAAAATCCTCTCTGGCTGTGATGGCTGCAAAAGATGTGACAACTGGCAGGCTGCTGCTGTGCTGAAACTAGTGTCTGTCGTGCTGACCAGTTTTCTAGCTGTTTCCTTGTAATTTCTAGATAGCTCTCTGTACCTGCTTATTGTCTTTTCCCCGGAAAGGAAGCATTTTATGATGGAGCTGTCTCTGTGCTTGTGCAGCAGCCAGTGAAGAAGAATATTAGCAAAGATTCTCCCATGATTGCCATAGGTCACTTTTTAAAATTTCTGCCTGTGTCTGAGGGATTCAAAATTGGTCCTGCCTTGATTGAAAGGAGGTATTTAGCTGCAACACTGCATTACTCTTTACATGTACTGCACCAGAGCTCACTGAAAAAGCTCCAGACCTGAAGGGAGATTATAGCAGTACCTACTCAGACCAATGGCTGTAGCTCCTCTTATCCTGCACAGCACGGGTGGCCAAGGCTCTGTGGTACAAGCTTGTCATGCCAAAATTTCAGGCTCCCTGCTCGTAACTCATTGTGACAGGTGAGTGTGCACAGATCCTCAAGGTAAGCTTGTGCTGTCCCAGTCACTCACTGAGTACATCTTGAGAGAACATGGGGAAGAGAGGCCAAAAGGCTCAGGTTTGTTCTGTGTCTGGATAAGCAGTAAGTCCTGTTCCTTTTGTGTCCATGCTCTTGTGAAGGGTGCAGAGTGGAGGAAGGTTCCTCTGGATATGCACCAGCTTTGTCTGCAGGAAAGTGGATTCAACACCCTGATGTCTTCTCAGACCCAGCTGGCTGCCAGCTGTCCCACAGCACCACCCTGCCCTGCCCTGACAAATGTTCTGCTACTGCCTCAGGGTCTGCACCCATATCTATTTATCAGCCTTCTCTGATAAATAGAGAAGCTCTCAATCAGCCTATCTATCTCCTTCCCTGGCACCAGGACAGCAGATAAACCATGACCATGGGAAGCAAAGCCTGTCCTGTGCAGCCATCTGATGGGAAAGGCAGCTGCTGGTCCAGCTGGGGAATGAGTCCCTGGAGGGAACTCCTCTGAGCTCCAGTCTCAGCAGTAACTCAGCACATCATTCCCCTGGATTTATGAACCTACTTGTTACTCAGTTCTCTTCTGCAAAACAGCACAGCAGCACTACCTGTGCTACCTGCTGCTCAGATAGGTGGTAAGACAGAGCTCCTAAATCTACATACAGCAGTTTGCAATATTTGAAGATGTCCCTTAAATATTGAAGATGTCCCTTAAATATTGACTGTTGCTGATACCTTGTGTAGATTTAGCTCTTTCAAAAAAGAACTACAGCAAGAATTGAACACTTGGGGCAAGAAAAAAAGTATGGAACAAGAACAAAATACAATTATTTACAGTGTAACCGAGCATTTTTTTTTTTACGTAGAGGGTGATAGAAGCAAGAAAATGAGAAATAGTTGTTAACTTGTCAGAACAGCTTCTTGATTCTTGGCTAGATTTTTATTTTAATATTATTTTGTACCATAACCAGGGAAGAAAAACCCTCTTGAAATACTAAGTGCAACTTATTGGACAAAGAGGGGAGCTGCTGTAATTACCATACAGCACTTCAAGGGGATATTGCCTCTTCAGGAACTTCTCAGGTACCATCCAATGCAGGCTCAGGTTGTTAAATTTGGATCAAAACCTTCAAAGAATTCTAAACTCCCTTAAATCTATTTGTGGCTACAAATCTCGACATTACTGGGATATTGCAAGGATGAAGTTATGTAAGTGGATCTGAATTTCCCAAAGGTCTGAGCCATATTTCTATGCCAAGAAATTCACATTATTGAGTTTTTAAACAAATTATCATTAATGATGATCTTAATGATCATTGACATTGTTCCTGTGAAAGAGCCAGGGAAATGTCACGCAGTGCCATTCTTGCTGCTAATGGGTTAAACACTTTCTTGGCTAAGGCTGCTTGCTGACCTGGCTGAAAGAGAAAAAAAGCTGTAGGTCAGTGAGTGAGATTGCCCTTCCTTTAGAACTGCCCAGGAAGATTACAATAAGTGTGTAGAGACTAAGCTAGGAATTAGAGACTAGGGAGTGCTGATTTCAGTTCTTTAATGTGCAGCTCTTGGGCTCGAATCCAGAGAGCTGTATTGGCATAAACTATTCCAGTAACAGAGGATATATTGCTATAGCCCACCTAGCCTGGGGACTTGAGCATCACTGTGCCTCAGACTGCTGACACTTGGACAGGGAACTGACAGAAGAAAAGATGGATTGGTCTGATTGGAAAAGTAGTCATGACTAAATGATTATGTAGGGAAAAAGGGAATCTAGGTAAAAAGGCGTTATTAATAATCTTTAGATTTCTCTCTCTGAGACTTTCTCTTTTTCTTCAGTGAAGAGAGAAAAGGTGGTGGTGAAAGCAATATTGAACATATATTCAGAGAAATAGTGCTGCATTTCAGTCAATGCACAGGATAGGACGTGGTGTAAAAAATATCAAATTCAGCAAATGCAAGACGTGATCTAACTGCAGGCCCTGGTTTGGAGCCTTAGAAATAAGCAAGAGAAAAAGGTCCTCAGTCTGGTATTTCTCTGAGTGGGTAGAAGCAGAATAAAGACAGCTTGGTTGCTGTCAACAGTAGAGATTAGAATTTATATAATTAGAGCTGTATCATTTACCAACAGTCATATCTCCTCCTTAGCATTCTGAATGTCTGGCGATGCTGGGCAGCCTGTGTCAGCCACGTTTATAACTGAGAGACAGCTTTTTCTTTTAAAAAGGTTTTAGTAACCTGTCTGAGCTTGCAAGCACCCAGAACCCTGTGTCAGCTGGCTGGCACCTGCTCTCACAAAAGTAAAAGAAGTAATGTAGCATATTACACTGTGGAACATCAATTGGCTCTTGACAATGTGACCATGAGTAGCACCACATTCAGCTACAGCTGTACTTTAGCTTTTGGTATTAAATAGAGGTAAATTCCGACACTGAGTTCATCAACAGAGTTTTGGATAGGAGGAGAGACAAGTGGCTATGCATTGGTTCAAAACTCAAGTCACAGATGTAGACCAATAAGGCAGAGGGCTGGAAGTGTCTCTACAAGAGTTCTACAAGAAACTAAATAGTGGATCTGAAAGCAATTCCTTAGAGTTTTCCCAGATGAAGCAGAAGGCAGGGTGCAAAACACTGAGTAGAAACCTAATGGGAAATCTTTCTGGAGAAAACCACCTGGAGGCAGATTGATTTCAAATGTGGCCTTGAAAATCACTCTGAAACCATAGTGGACTGCCTTTAATGCACAGAGATAAGGACCATCTCCCTTCTGTGCTGACCTGTGCTCCAATGCAATTACCTCTCCAGCTGATTGTACAATCCTCTTCCTCACAACTGGGAGCTATTTTCATAGACCTCATTGTTTTAGACAGTTTTAGAAATGATGGTCTATTTCTAATGCAAGAGAGCCCTAACAGAGGCTTCCCTGCTAATGGATTGTAATTACAGGATTGATCCCACATCCCTGGCAACATGAACCCTTCTGTGCTTTCTAAGGCAACAACAGCATGAATCAATGATCTGCTACTACCAGCTTTAGAGGATTCAGGGAGAACAAATCTTGGTATATACCTTGTAAGGCTTGCTAAATGGGGACAATACACACCTGATTGGCATAGTACCATTAACTTATCTCCATGGTCATGTGAAGGATTGTTCTTGCACTGCACTTCATTTAACAGCTGGCAAGAAAGTGATCATTTTCAAAATAGGTCTTTACACTTGAGAGTGGCCCTATCTGTGTAAGAGGCAACCACAGGAGGTGCAGAAGACATAGAGCAGATGTTGAACAAGATTCTTCCTTTGGGGAAGAATGATCTCTTTCTTACATGAAGATATAGCACTGGCATGTTACTGGATAGAAGCAAGGATATCACAGCAGGGACATTGACTTTTCAGTCTCTCATGGATAAAGTGTCTACAAATTCATGTTAATAAATAGAAACACTTGTCTGTGAAGTAATAAAGAGGATGCCTTTCAGTATATTCATGAAAAAAGGATAGCTACTTCATACTCTTATATTTGAAAGTGAGATGTCTGTTGTGTTACCTTACCAAAACTAAACTCACAAAATAAAATAGATCTGATTCTTTTCACCCTGTGTGTTTTGACAGGAACTGTTAAACATGTTGCACAAAAGCCTTGGTACTTGTCACAGCAATTTTTCAGCTATGCCTGCCCATATACCCCATTGATGTGAGTTCTGACCCTGACAGGCAGACTTGGCCTCTTGGCTTGACTTCAGACCTGCCTCATCCCAACACACTTGTCTGCCAATCCTGGCTCTAGGCTGAAGGCAGCTGCTATCCCTGGACCTGCTCTGCTCGTGTTGCTGGGATGCTAAGGGGCTGTGCTGGTGAGAGCTGTGCCCTGGTCACTTTGCTGCTGTCTCAGCTCCTTCCTCACCTTTCCTTACACAGCAGTGTAAGGAGAGATCCTTTTGTTTATATGATCAGTTTTTGGTGTTCAGCAAAGACACCTAGGTCCTCTAACTCTCATTTCACTGCCAGTAATGACATGACAGAAGCAGACACGGTGGGGTCCCAAAGCAAACTTATGTAGGGTACAAATATGAGTTTGTGACAGCCAGTCTCACTAAGATGGACCCAATAACACCCAGTGTACCAAGAGTCTTTGTCAGATTCAATTGTTCTGAATGTCATAGAGCACGATCTCTAATTTAACAACAGAAAAATGTTTACTTCTTATGAATCAAGAATCTGTGTACACTGTCACATCAATCAAACTGGTGAGTAAGAGTAGTGGTTCAATTAAACTCTGAGGGAAATGATCCAGTGATTTATCTGAACCTATTGCTGCACCCAGAAAACCTTGCTGATTATTATAAACAGTGAGAGCAGTTTCATCAGGTTTTTCTCTTTTTGTCACCCTATATGGTCCGCATACAACAATAAAATATTGCCTAAGGGGCCAGAAAAATAACACCCCTGCCATCATAAAGTGTACCCAGAAACTAAAACGTTGGCTAAGAACTTTGTGTGACTTGTCTCAACATGATGTCAATTGGGTCCAGACATAACAAGAACAAACAGATAAAAAAGAAGCCAGATGAAGAAGATGTGAGTCTGGGACTGAATCTTGGTGTTAGTGTCCAGCTGGCCTCATTATTAGCCAGATGGTAGGTTCAATATCAAGCCCCTGGAAGGGTCAACACAGCAAATTACAAGATCTGCCAACTGGACTTAGGAAAAGAGACAAAAAGGGAAAAAATAAAATAAAAAAAAATTATATCCCATATCTATCGTGTCCATCTGCTGGGCAGAGGAACAGCCAGAAAAGGATTTTTCACAGCCTCATGTACATGTGATCCAGGGCTGGAGCAAAGTGGTAATTCCTCAGATAATTATCCCAAGACATCTAATCCTTGTACGATACAAAACAATAACTTGTTTTACAAACATGTTTAAGGCAATCTTTTTCTACATCTTTTGGATTAAATCTCTCTTATCTTCTAGCACTTGTTTCCATAAACCCATTTGCCTGTTTGCTTTCCTTTGTGAAGGCACATGAGGAGTGGCAAAATAAGAACTGTAGAAATGTGGAAGATGCGTGTCATTTGATAAAAAGGACTGGGCACAGTCTCGTTGATCTTAATGCCAGTCCAGATCATCCTGCAAAGTTCTACAGTGACCTTCCCAAGATATGCCCTTGAATCAATTTGTTACACATGCTAAACATAGAAAATTATGTATCCTTAAAATTAACCAAAGATTTTGGGAGATATCTTTAGAGGACTCCTCTAGTCCTCCTCTAAAAAGGCTTTATTTTTCAATCTGGACTTTAGGCTATTGTTGTCTATTTTTCAAAAAGTACAGTGGCCACTTTTCAATGAAAAAAATCTGACAACCTGACAGACATTCTCTAGGACTTCAGATAACTGGGCAAATTGGAAATAACAACTGAAAAGGACATCACACTTTCCACTTCTCCATCAACATTTTCCTTTAAGCAGAAGATCCCACAAATACCTGACTAGAAGAAAGGCTGCAATAACATCTAGGACCATGAAATCATTGCAAACTTGCACTTAAATACTGCCTGATGTTTGAGGCCAAGTAAGAATTGTGGTCTGCATATTACATGATGTTTCATGCTGATCTTGCTGCATCTCTTGCAGAACTAACCTAGGACACCTTTTGCTTGTGGATAAATCTCAATGTGTTTTGGGTACAAAGATTTGGTACTTTGAGCTGGGAGTCTTTGGACCCTGGAGATAGACCCTGGAGAAACTAGACTGTCTTACATAGGATAGTGTTACAGGAACACAAAGGAAAAGGAATATCTGGTGTCCTATTCGAGTCATAAGATCCAATGTGGTTATTAAAGTTACATCCAATGTTAAAAGCTACAAAAGCTATGGCATGAAGGTACAAAGCTATGGTAGGGTAGCATACTTGCAACAATTTTATTTCATGGTGAAGTACTGCCCTAGGTGACAGGATATTCAAACTCTTTTTTCTATTCCAGATAGGATTGTGGGGAACTGGGAACCAATCAGGAAACAAGCTTTTAATACATATGTGTGATCTAAACTAAAACACTGTTGATACAGCACAGTTCACATCTAACTAACATTTCTCTAATTCCCAGGCAAGGAAACTATACCTAAGCTGTGAATTCTAGTCCATGCTGATCCCTGAGCCGTGTCCACTACTTGCCTGGTACCTTTTTTATGGCTTTATAGTATGGCCAGTGGTTGGAACACACCCTGACCTTACAAAGTTTACTGGCAAGGGGGTAACTGTAGGGTCCCAGGAAGGATTATAAGGCATGGGTAGGAAAGCCAAATTCAACTGCCAGCTCCACTAGATGTGCTGCTGAAGTCTGGGTTGATGAGTGGTTTGTATTTCATGGAGCTAGAGACTGTTAATCCCGTGATAGATTATGGTCATCCAAAATTTATCATCAAGGATGAAACCAATAATTTTGGCAGAGAGCTAGAGGAGTTACTGGAAATTTGAGTAGGAAAGTAATGGAGAACCCACAACAAATCTTCCCTTCATCTGCTCTACCTGTGCTCCAATAGGGAAAGTTTGATGAGGGCAGACTCTGAATGAGACACTTGGTACTCACTTAAAGCTGCTTTCTCATCTGCTCTGCATAAAGTGTGTGTTATGTGCACACAGCTGGTGTGCACATGCAAGTCACCCAAAGTCAAAAACCTAACAAGAAGGAAATGTGAGGAAAGACCCAACTTGTGAAAGAAACAGTGATGAACTGTGAAGTTTCAAAATACTAGTGAAGTAAACATACAATTTTTCAAGGCTCATACAAGCATCATGGATACTGTGTTACAAATTTCCATGTTGATTTCACCATGATTTCTTGACTTCTGTGAGAATTTTTGAATTTGTCAAGAAAAGAATGAAAATGGTGACAGTGGCTGGAATTCGGTCACTTATGTAGTGTGCAACAGAGTTTCTCAGCAAGGAAAAGACACACATGGGTGGATGTGCAAGCATCATAGAAAGCTGAGGTAGATAGCAACCAAATTAGGAGAAGCAGAGAGCTGAAGCTGTGCCTCCTAAGTAGTGGAAGGCTTGCAGACTTTCAGACAAAAGCAGCATTTCTAGGAGGTGAATTACAAAGGATTGTCCCATTGCCTGAGTCAGCAAGAGCAATGTCAACTTGTCTAATCCAGAAGAAATTTTCATCACTCTTAGCTTCGTACATGAAGTTGACTCAGTGCAAACCTTCAGGAGGCAATATTTATCTTGGCAATATCTTAATGTCAGAAGGCAAAACAGTAACACAGCAGCAACCATTAATTGAAGCCACAGCATGCCATTGAAAGCACATCTTCTCAAGGTGACCAAATCTGTGGAAGTGAGACCCATGTGAGCTGTTGTGGCCATTAATTGTCTTTATCCTTTCACCATGTTTGAGATCTCAGTTCCAAGCTAGCAGCCTGTGGCAGCAGGTAGCAAAGACACAGTTCTGCTGACATGCAATCCCCAGAGAGATACATGTGACAAAATTGTGCTCACTCGGTAATTTCCTATTTATGGCTTGTGTTTGGGAATGGTCTTATCTGTGTTCCTTTATACACCGAGAGAGTGATTAAAGCCTCATTTTCATTTCCTTTTGTACCTCACTCTTATCATTCAGATAATTTTAGTGTCTTTAATCAACATTTGCAGAAGTAAACAATGCTATGCTAATAACAGTGTTGTGCTATAAACATTTCCTAAGTCATGAAACATTACCACTACATAAGGAGGATAAATTTTTAGAAAAAAGAGACTGGTAAAGTGAGTGGTCCATGATTAAAATAGTCTGTGTCACACTGGGTATTCCATCCAGTCCTTTATTTAAGCTCCAGACAGTTCTGCATTTCAGATTTTGAAGTTCTGCAAAAAATCTCTTATGTAAATTAGTCTATAGATTTAACATGAAGAAAAAAACCCCAAAACCCCAAAACAACAACCACAACAACAAAACAACAACAAAAAACCAAAAAACAACCAAGTCAAACCCAAAAAAAACAAACCCAAAGCCAATAAAAAAACCTCCAAATATAAGGAAAGATTTATTGTTATCCAATGAAAGACAACTGTTTCTGTAACAGGGAAGTGGATGGCTAGAGGAAAAGATACACAAGTTACCACTCATTACCTGTTCCACAAGGAAAGAGGAAAGATGATGAATAAGCTTGTTAACAGATACGACATCCCAACTAACCATGAAGCACTTGCTGAAACAGTTGGGATTTTAGTGCCAAACATCTTGATCTTATCACTATCACACTACATGGCTAAATAATACAGAAGTGAGTGTGAAGTATTCTCTCTAGTGACATTATCCCATAAATGGAAAAGTATGGAAGATGGAATGTGCTATAGAAGCATAAAATATAGATGTAGGCCTTAATTTCCATCAAAATCAATGAGCCTGGATTTTGCTTTGCACTTGCATGGCACATTCCATCTTTCCTGTGTTATTGCCTCACCAATTAGAAAAATTAAAAAGCCAAGACAGAAGGCCGTAGCTGCAATATTCAACAAACAACACAGAATCCAGGACCTGAAGAAAAAAATGCATGTTTAAAAAGGATAAATGATAGCCATCTTAAAGTCTTAAGAGTCCTAAGACAGCCCCATCATCTTTATATCCTATTCTAACTTATATTTCAAGTTTGGTTTTTTTTCTGTAGTGCCACTATGACTCAGCTTGCCTGGAATCAGTAAACAATGGGAATATGACAGTTTCTGGCAGAGCATGAGACATTTTATCACTACAACAGACGCTTAAGATTGTCTGATTGAAAGGGGCAAATTACACCTGGTTAAATTAATGTATGGACCAGACAAGAAAAACCAGCATCAAACCAATATTTCAGACATGATGCAATAAAGTTTTGCTGTATACATGTATATAAACACCAACAGGAGGTGTCTTGAGCAGATAAAAAATGAGGGAGAATCCTTTTTCCCAAAGCCAGGTGTCCTCCCCCAGTCACCTGCAGGTGAGACATCAGGGGTGGTACCAGTGCCTGGCCCTTCCCTGCTGCTGTACAAGTCTGAGCATCACCTGGGAGTCTGTAGAGGTGAGCAGAGGGGCCAGTCATGGCCCATGCCCTAGTCCTGTGCCTAGTGGCTGTTAATTGCTTCGTATAGACACAGACAAATGTCCCCACTGTCACATGGACAGCACAGTCCCAGCCCCACTGAGCTGAGCCTCCTGTCAAGTGTGTCCTGCTGAGCTGCTGGGGCTGGACTGGTCAGCCCAGGCAGGTCTGGGGACGAGCAGAGCTCACAGTCCTGTTCACATGCTGGGTGTGTTGGACTGGGCAGGGCTGGGCACATGCAATGCAGCCCAACAGCAGAGATCTGAACTCTCCTCAGGCACTGTGCAGCCCCACTGAGGCCAGCTGATAACCCAGGTAAAGCCAAGAATCAGGAAGGAAAGAGCATAGTCATACTGCTTTGTTAATCACTGTTTCATTCTTCTGATAGAGCAGAATAGATTGCAGTGTCCCAGCTGGCACTTGGCATTTAGACATAGGAACTAAGGGGACAGTACTAGTTTGAGGTTCACCTGAACTTCTGTTTATAATTCTATCATAATTCTATCATCTATCATACACATTCTCCCTAACTTCTAGAGATCCTTGAAGTGTAAGTGGTTGCGAGGACAGATGAGATAATGTTTGGTCTAAACTAAAAGCCCAGCACTTTTTGTGTGCATGCTTCTGAAAAATACATTGGCAAAATTTATGTGAAAATGAAATTTCTATACATCGTGATTCTGGTCAGAATAAGAACCTAGACAGCTGAGAGATATTCATATGTTATTTAGACCTGATGACCCACAAGATCTTTCAGAAGGCCTGTTCTCACAGGAAAAAAAATCACAGATCTTGCAGATAACTAAAGAGTAGAGGCTTCTTGGAGCAGAACAACTCCTGATTCAAAGCTCTGTTAAGATAAAACTCTCCTTGGCCTTTATGAACTTGGAATAAACTTAAAAGCAGATCTTGAATGTCATATTACTTCAAAAGTTTGTTTTGTTTTGTTTTGTTTTGTTTTGGTTGTGTTTTTTGCATAAATCCTGCCTAAAATGCCAGTAAATGAAAGAGGTCTAATTATCTGGGAAACAACTGCCTGATGCACTGGGCAAAAGTGCCACACGTTCCTCCCATTCTTTCCTACTTTGATTTGTATGACACAAAATATTTGGTTTCATTTTTCTTTTAGCAGATAGATGCCAGCATGAACTGATATGAGGATGTCACTTTTCATAAGTAATTTTTACAAGCTCACTCTCTAATCTTTCTGACAGGCAAGTCTAAGGAACCTGCACTGTTAATCAGTGCACCAGCATCAAATTAAAAACAGTCCTCTGTCATGCAGATGACTGGTTGGCTAAAGCAAATAAGACAAGAGTCCAAGAAGCTGCTGTGCCTTTCTCTGTGAACTGAGTAAATGCTTTCATGTCAAGTATTTCTATGCTACAAAATCCAGGCAGAACACCCAGGGAAACCAGACAAAAAAGGCAGATGTTTGGACTGACTACTCACTATGATTTGATTGACACATTGGTTGGCTTTGCATAGTTACTGAGGAAACCTTCATGTGAAGTTTCTCAAGAATTGCAAGGCCACCTGCAACTCCAACCCTTCCTTCCTCCTCCAAGTTAAATGGTACCACAGGGATTCCTGCACTGGAATGTTGGTATGTCTGATCCCCCTGCTTGAGTTTGGGATAATGGTATTAAATGGGTTAGAGGTTGAGCTCATGCAGCAAATGACAAGCAAGAGGTTCTTGAATTATTTCAGACAAACATTTATTACCCATATTCCTCCATGCATTCTGTACCTGGCCAATAACTTACCCATTTGTGTTGTTATTGCTGGCCCAGGGGCCTGCAATATATTGGCCAGTGTGTGGGAGTTGGAATATTTTGAATAAACTAGGTCTAAAGAGAATAAAACGTTGCAGACAGCTTTCTAGCTGAGACATTCCTGAAAGACATATTCAGGGAAGTGGTAATTCAAGAATAACTGGATAGGAAATTGCCCAATCAATGTAGTTTGATGTTTACATATAATTTCACAATATACTATTATGTTAACCACTTGATTGGCATTTATTTATGTTGTGGTGATTTCCAAGCACTCAGGAAATGTGGACCCAAGAAAGGGGTGATTTCTTTGGGAGGTAAAATGGTTGTCAAATACAAAGAATACTGATTGCTACTCCACTTTGCTTACCCATTTCTGATGTCCTTAACAAGAGAGATGAAATGGCAAAGCCCGGTGCAGCTGCCAGGTCAGAGATGAAGAACAACATTTTCTGAATCCAAGGAAGTTCAGGGCCGTTGTGTTTATACTTTATTTTGCACAAAGTGCTTCCAAAATCTGTTGTAAAAGCTCTCAGCCCTAACCTGCTTCCCACACCAGTGTAAGCAGAGCTGAGCCTGTGATGGCTCTGGGAGGCCAGCACTTGTCTTTGCCTTCTGTTCAGCCTGTTCAGTCCTGCTGGCTCCTCAGAAAGGAAGGGTTTTCACACCAAATAAGTAAACAAACATTTCATATTGGTCCTTGCTTATCATGGTTAGTCCTGTCCTTATAAATAACATTAAAAGTTCAATAGCTTTTGTACTTTTGCCACACTACCACTTAGTCAGTTTCCATCAATCACATGCTGAAATAAATCTCTGAGAGAATCAAATTAAGTGTTCTGTGAAGAGTTTACATCACTTCCCGAGCTTGGTCCCTGAACAAGGACTCTCCAGTGCCTTTTGAATATTTACTGCATGCTACCCGTTGCACATTGCACTCTATTGCTCTCATCCTGAATCCCCATACTTAATGAGTCTTTTTGCATGTGGGAAGGAGACGTTTATAAATAACTACACTATCAGAAAACAACCTCAAGCACTTCCTTTTGCAGCATTTACTAACAGCTTTTCTATGTTATTTTTATTATTTATCCTGAGATTAAAATCAGACTTTAGTGTGTCATGTTCAATATTCTACTGGAAACATATATATTTTGTCTCATCAACTGCCATTCACAAATTGCCTGCAAGATGCAAAGCAAAGTGACATGGCCCAGAAAGTCATTAAATGCTATGATAGATCCAATTGTGTCTGTCCCTAATGGATTCTTATATACATTCTGCCCTTAAGGTTACTTCCATGAAAAACAACATTCAAGAAGCCAGTCTCTATCCTGGAAATTATTCCATGGACACATCTTTCAACAGGTGGTGCCTCTTCTTTGTTCCTGAATTCAAAGTTAGTCCTGCAGAGAAACACTTTGCAGAATATTGTGATAATTTGGAAAAGGGAATAGTATCTCTGGATGTATTCAGAATAAATGGGCGCGAATGAGGCATTAAGCAAAGTTATCTAGAAGAATTGCTCTAGAAGAGTCTAGAAGAGTCTCCTTGACTTTGATCAAGAGTGAAACTTGTTAAAGATCCCATCCTCCTTGCAAAAAGCTATGGGATTATCCATCATTCCAGAATAAATCCAAAATGGATTTAAAGAAAGTTTTGTGTTCTGAAGTCTGTTCCCCTCAGGGAACCCACACTGGAGTGCTTGGTTCCTGAAGGACTACTCTCCATGGACAGGAATCATGCTGGAGCAATTTTTGAAGAACTGCAGCCCATGGGAACAACCCTCCCTGGAGCAACTCCCTGGAGTTTGTGAAGGGTTGTGTCCTGTGGGAGCATCCCACTCTGGACCAGGGAAGAGCATGAGGAGTAAAGAAGAGCAGAGATGAAACATAAGGAACTGACAACCCCTTCCATTCCCCATCATCCTGCTCTGCTTGGGAGAGAGGAGGTGAAAGAGATAGGAAGAGAATTCAGCCTGGGATGATGGATGATGGGGCAGGGGGGTGTGTGTGAGAAGGTGATTTACAATTTCTTCATATTTCTCATTATCCTATTCTGTTTAATTATCTATAACTTAAACTAATTTCCCCTAATCTGAGTCTGTTTTGCCCATGATGGTAATTGGTAAATGATCTGCCTGTCCTTATCTTGATCCAATATCAACCTATGAGCTTTTCCTCATCTTTTCCCTCTGTCCTATGAGAAGGGGGTGGTAGAGCAGCTTGGTGAACACCCAGCAGGCAGCAAAAGTTAACACGCCACAAAACTGAATAGGTCAGCTCGTTTAAGAGGGAAAAAAGCCCTGCTTCTGCCTGGCTTATAGATAAAAATTCTTTTATTCCTATTCCACAGGTTTCCATTTGTTCAGAAGTGGAATGAACTACTCTAGATTTACAGAACACTAGTTATATGCTTCTGTTATTGTAGATTATGTATTTATTTGTTGTATAAAATTTCTAACCATTTTCAGATTAATCAATGTTTTTTTTTTCTTTCTATTACAAATAATAGTCATAATAGCAAGAAATATGAAGATTATAAATGAAAAATCTTTCTGTTTATACATAAAGTCATTGGCTTCTTGCAAAATTTGAAATGAAAAGTCTGTGATGGCTCTAGTAGAATTGTTTACACATGGATCTTTTATCTGTTTTTTTTTCATTTGTTTGTGTTTTTTGGTTTTTTTTTCTACACTGTTGTGGGTTTTTGTTGTTGTTGTTTGTCTTTTGGTTTTTTAAAAATTCTGTAAAGAAATATTTCACATTTTGATACATTTGCCTTGGAAAGAGAAAATCCCAAAGCGGAATTTTTCTATGAATTTCCAGGAAGAACACGGATGTAGAATCTTAATTTCGACATAAAATGATGAGATTTCATGCCTTTCCACTTGGGAAGCATCCACTATAGGTATCCTTATTCTTTTCAGAAAAGGACTTAATAAGCAAAGGGACTTAATTCTTCACTTTTGCAACACTTTTTCAGGGAAACAAATTCGTTTCAAAACAGACACCTTTTCTGAAGAAATTCTTAGCTCTAAACTTTTTACACATACAAGAATTTTTAGTTTTTTATAAATGAGGATTTTTCAGTTTTATGTTTACTTATCATTCTGCATAATTCTACTTGAGAATTGACAAAACTACTTTCTAGATTCATTTTGCTTGATACAATGCAGGAACTTCAGGTGTATATCCTCGTATGTGTGATTCAGGTGGGTCTCTACAGAGTACCTTGCTGCTTCACAGACAAGTCCCTACCTTCACATCCCTGCTTTTTCACAGCTGGGCCTTGGAAGTGTGTAAAGGATGAATGGGATAGGGGGGTGGCACAGACATTTTAAGGAAATTCAGAGATGGTGATGAAGATCTAAGAGGTAACAAATTTCTTCTGTCAAAAATATTTGTATAATGGAAGAACATCTCTTGCTATTCCTCTGAAGCTGCACTAAAGCCCACTCAGATGTTACCCCAAAATTATGAGAAGGTTCTTTGTCTATCACAATAGCTCTGAAGAAGCTATTAATTTTTTTTTTTTTAAATAATAAGCCCAATTGCAGGAGGACTATAAAACATCATGCTGCTCCTTCCAAAAGTGTTAGCATGTAATGCCAGTAGATTTGGGTTTATTTAATTTTGTGATTAAAGTTTCTATTGATTCCCCTGAAGCATAGAATATATCAATACCTTCGGTTTCAAAGGATAATTCAGTAGTACAGAAACAGAGGACTCAACATAGAAGCAGGTGCTTTCTTTTAAATTTATGAAACTGCACAGTTAATCCCCTGAGTGTGCTATCAGCAATACTTTTCAGTTGTGGAACTCAGCCTCTGTTGTCAAACTAAGTCACTTCAGTGCTGCCTTGTTCACATGTTGGTTCTTCTTAACTGGAAAAAAGGCTTGGTAACGAGTCAGTAGAAATTAATATAATTATATAGAAAGCTTTTAAGCCATCAAGTGTTCCATGAGCAGTTACTGCAACTCATGTATGTTTATCCCTTCTCTGCCACTGCAGTGTGGCAACTTAACCACTGTGTCTGCTGCTGCTTGGTTGACTGCATCCAGGACAGTTGGGAACCTGGAGTCTTCAGGAAGCTGTTTCAAGCCAAGGGGAATGGCTGGTAAGAACCAGATCCTGTGGAGGTGGGGCAATGCTTTTTTGATGCCAACTTCCTCTTTTTCACCATAAGACACAGCTGCACAGTTGCAAGAAGCAGGGTGAAACAACAGTCCTATCCCTAGAGGGGTCTGTGGGCCATCAAGGGCTCCAAAGCACCCCCAGACTCTTTCTGGGGACTCTCCATCAGAAGACTACACATGCCCCATAGTGTTGCATCAGAAACAAAGAATTTCCTCCCTGGAAAGGGAGGAAAAAGAGGAGAAAAGGAAAAAAAAAGAGGAAGAAGGGAAAAAAGAGGAGGGATCTGGATGTTCCCATGTCATTTTGAATGTATGTAACCTGACAAACTCTTGGTTTGGTGGCCACCCCTCCAATGGATCAAGACTGTGACCATTACTGCAGTGAAATGGAAACAATTGGGTCTTGTTGCTGGATCCATGAGTACTAATATCTTTTCCTCTCCACTATCTACTCTTATTCTTTCTTTATTTCTCTTTGTTTTCCTTGAGTATTTTCTTTTTGATACTTTTATACTTTTATTGAAAATAACCAAGATGGCCACATACTTCTTTTGCACTGCATTTAAATTGTTTTAAAATAAATTTCCTTCATGTATATACTGGTCATGTAGTGTCATTTCATTCTAATTCACCCCAAGGGATTTATTAACAGAAATCTCTGTTACTCTACTTCAGAGTGGGTTGTAACAGCAGGCTATGGCATATTGCCTGGGAGAGGGCAAGAGAGATCCTTTCATTGGAGCCTGTGAGGAGAGATGTGAAGAATTGTAACCTCTCTAGGTTCAGAGTGGATGATACCAAAGCCCTGGCCACTGGAGACACATTTGTCACTTCTGTGACCTCTAGAAGGACATAAGCCTGATAGAGTGGGTGCAGAGGAGGAGCACAAAAATGATCAGAAGGATTGGACCTTGCCTATCAAGACGAGCTGAGACAATTGGGGGTTTTCAGCCTGGAGAAGAGCAGGCTCTGGAGACACCTTTTTTCTGCCTTTCAATACTTACAGGAGCTCATTAAAAAAAAAGTGGAGAAAGGCTTTTTACTGGGGCTTGTAGTGATAGGACAAGGTATAAAAGTTCTAAAGCAATAGAGGATAGATTTAGTTTAGACAAAAGGGAGAAATTCTTTGCCATGAAGCTGGGGAGGCACTGGAATGGGTTGCCCATAGAAGCTATGGATATGAATATCAAGGTCAGTGTGGATGGAGCACTGAGCAATCAGTGTGAAAGGTGTCCCTGTCTATGGAGGGAGGGAGAGTGGTGGTGTTGGAACTAAATTATCTTTAAAAGTCCCTTCCAACCCAAACTATTCTATGATTCTATAAACCCATAAATATATTCAATTCATTTATGGTTACAGAACTTCAAACAAAGCCACTCATCCAACTTACACACATGTTTTTCCCTCAGGGTTTTTTGTATAGTAGCACATTTCAACAACAAACATATTGGCAGCCTTACATGGGGAAATCATTACAGCCCACTCACCCCTGAGTGCATGTGTATAATTCCTGGTGTGTCATGAGGAAAGAAGACCATATAGGATTGGTGAATTAATAAATGATATAGCTAGAAAATGTTTTCACAGAAAATACAGCCCAAATCCCCTAGAGTACTTGAAATCCCTTTTGAGTAAACAGAGAAAGAGCCAAAGAATGAATTGAATTCACAGAAGGAAACTCCAGATAAAAATGGAACAGAATTTACCTGAATTCATGTGTTAATTTATTAGTATGGGTTTTTTTTCAGGCAGGAAGGATGCTGTCTAATAGCCTCTTTGACAAGCACCTTTCTGATCAGCTCCTGTTTCCACTTTAGAGGGAGACTCCACGTCTAAGTGGTTTGTAAAGGGTTAATCAATTATTAATAATGTCTGAATACATAACAGGCACAAGGGACTATGCTGCAGCTGGATGTAAACATGCCAATATAAGGTGCTCATGTTAGGGAGGGATAAAAGCAACCTGTTGACCCATTGGACTGCTTACATCCTGAAACAACTGTGGAATTGTTAGCAAGCCTTCGAATATGTTCTGTAACTAGATCCATAGTAGAATATTTAATCCTTTTTTGTTTAATTTTTGTCCATCCATTGCTTTTAAACATTAAAATAACAGCACATTATAAGACAAGATTGCAAAACCATAAGTGCAAAAGCAACCAACAGAGGGAATACTGAGTGTTTGCAGGAGGAGCCGAGCAACTGTGCCGTGTCCTGCACTGGGAGACCCACAGCATGTGAAGGCTTCTCCTCAGTAAAAGAAACATGCCAAAAGAATCCAACAAACACAGATGAGCTTCAGTTTTGCTACAAGGGTGGCCATTCCTTTTGACCCTACGAGCCATGTGCCCAAATCTTTCTGTGGCTGAGAGCCATGAGGCACACACCTCAGAGACCCGAAAGGAAAGGGACCTCCAGGAGAGTTTCAGAGGCAGGAAACACTAACAGGTCCCCAGGGCCCTGCTGTCACAGCCCAGCCAGGGTGGTCTGCAGTGACCCCCCCACCCAGTGGCAATTTCACCTCCTTGCCTGTGACTGCCAGGGCTCTGCCTCCCACAGCAGTGGAGATCCCTGACAGACCTGCCTGTGCCTCTGCTCTGCTTCTCCCAGGCTGGACCACAGTAAGGGAAAGGCATTCCCAATGCTTGCGAGCCTTGAGCCACTGCTGTTCCACAAGAACAAAAACAGAAAGTAAATTGGGCAAAAGGAAAACTGTGATTGCTTTGCTGACCTTAGCTGTTATCTCATGCAGTCTTTGTCAGTTTGTCCCATCTATCTATTTCTTACTCTGTGTAGATTAAATGACCTCTTGGGCAGGAATTCTGCTTTCACAATGTGGTCATTGCAATTCCTAAACAAATGGATAAAAAACTAACACACATCCTTGTACGTAAATAAATCGATCAAGAAGCCACATCCACCTAACTGACTAGTATCCCAGTCCTCTAGTCTGGGAAAAAAATTAAACTCCTTAGGACTTTTTCCTGAGATGTTTTGAGGTACTATTTCTATTGTGGCTTTTAAAATGGGTTTGTTCCATTCTCAGTTCATGTTCAAACCACCAACAACTGGTTAATAATATTATTATTATTATGGTCTTAAACCAGCATGTTTTAGTGCACAAATGCACAGTCTGTTTTTAAGCATAGGCAGAATCTTTCCATCCTGCCAGGCTTAGTTTCAGATATCTTAACCCCACATAAACCTCACCGCTCTTCACTGGAACACCACAGAAACCCCTAACAAGCATTCAGGGAAACATTTGTTCTTCCTTTCCACTTCCAGAAAGTCTGATCATTCAGGATCTGTCATAAACATTTCCTGGCTGACTTTGCCTTACACACGAACTGTGTTTTGACGGTTTTTTTCCCCTTCTCTTTTTTCCCCGTTTTTTTACAAGCATCGTTGCGTTTTGTCAGCAAGCAACTTAGGCCAATCTCACAAGTAGTTTAGTTTATAGCTCATGAAATTAAATGATGTAAGGGACCACTCCAAGCAGGGTCAATTTAAACAGACAGCCAAGTCTGTAACCTCAAGGGACTTGGATTGGTTTGAAGGAAGGCACCAAGCAGTGTGGGCTCCCCACGATTGCTGCCAGGTGGACTACACATGTTCAGATTTAGTCCACTTGTATGGTGTTCACCTTGGGAGATGCTAATTTGATTGTATGCATGCAGAAAATTAGCATGTGTATACACAATCACCCTGCAAAGGCCTCTCTCTGGCCCTGCTTTCTGAAACCCTGAGGTTTATAGGTAGAGTAAAATGGCTTTGTAGGAAGCCACAGTAGTGCCTGTATCAGTCCTGAGTTTGAATTCGTTTAGTCAGCTATCTCAGAAAAAACCCACAGTGTCCCTTGCTATAGATGGAAGCTGCACATGCAGCTGTGGTCACTGTCTTGCAGCTGTTAAATGAAGAAATACCATGTGAACACTTGGTCTGGTTTCAAAAGACCTAAAAACACTGGCCAAGAAAAATGGTACATCACGGTGCTGCTTGGCTATTTGCCAAGACAAAGAAACTTGGAGATTTCTAGGGACAAGAGGCCATGTGAAAGGAATTTTCCTCCTTTCAAAGGCACATCAAAATATACCAGAGGGGTTATTTATTTATTTATTTAGTGTGTGCTCTTGGCACAGGTTTGATTGATCACTAATGCAGTATCAGCATTAAACTCATATTACTTAAAGACCAACCCAGAAAACAAGGCAAATAGGACTGTAGGTCTGAGGTGCAACATAGAAGAGAAAGGCAGAATTATTTACACAAAGAATAAAAAGTAGGTGGATAAGAGTCCCAAAAAACCAGTTAAAGATAAAAGTTTATAGGGAGGAAAGGATTAATCTGTGGTGAGAGCTCAAGAGAAAAAGCTATTGGAGCAAAATTTTTTTTTCTGACTCAGGCTTAGACATTGGCGTGGATATGTCCATAGGAGAAAATGGTGTGCTGTGGAGCAAAGGTTGATTTCTCCTCCACAACCTACCTCAAATCCCCAGTGTGTCAATATAGACACAAAGCTCTGCTAATGGCAAATATTAATTTGGAGATGGGCTTTCCTCACTACCTCAACTAATGCATATGTTCCCCCCAAGGAGCTGCACCCCAACCTCCTTTCACTAGCTGCAGAAGAGCAGCAATTCCAATGCCTCATTTGCATCAGGGACAATCACATGCATATCATGAAACTGTCTTTAGAGTCAATTGAAAAATTCATTAGAAATGCAGAACAAAATAATAAGCCTTCTCATTGCTTTTGTTTGGCTGTTAACCAGAAGAAGAGTGTGGGATGTTTAAAAAGCCAGGCAAAGAGATACAGGACACCCAAAAAGAGATCAGGTCCTTTGGGGACAATTATATTTTCTTTATTCTGAAGCATCTTCTGAAGTTAGCTGTGCAAAATGTCTGACTTGGGCCAGCTCCTGGGCTTGTTTATGTACTGGAGACTGGAGCCAAACTCTCCTGACAGGAAATGAATGAGACTGCAAAGAGAGTATTTTGACAATACAATAGAAACTCATAAGTTCTGGTAACCATGCTATTTTATTGGTTTATTTTTTTAATATTGATACTATATTAAAGGTCAAAGGTACATTAGATGTTAGGAGAAATAAATATGCTGGTGAACAGATAAATCCTATGGAACTCCCAGTAATTAACAAGGTCCATATGTATAGTTTGTTCATAAGAGAATAAACTTTTTTCCTCCAATCTGAACAGACAAATCCTTTTTTTGCTAAATCCATATGCAAGGTTTATGAGCTAAACCTTGCTGCCCTTTCTCAAGGGAAACTCCCATTGAACTTAGGGGGAGTTTCCTCTGAGTAAGACTTTGGCCTGTTACTTTGGCCGCCTTTCCACTGCCCTTGAAAATTCCTTCTTCTTAAGGCACCCTAAAATTCAGTGCTGACTCAATACTGGCCACACTTCTGTTAGCAGAGGAGATGCTGTCAGGCCCTTTTGCCTGGTTCTCAGAAACAGTATTTCCATTTCTAGGAGATTTTCCTGCTCACATTCCACTGCATGTACAAACCTAATGGAGGAAGTTGAGCTTCCTGTGGGCGTTAGTCTGAAATAGCATCTGAGGACTGGAAGAAGTGGTTTTATCACGGGCTTAGTCCCAAGCTCTAAAAATCAAGGGATTACAGTTCATTTGCAATAGAGACTTTGAGAAAGACATTCGTCCTGCTCGCAGTGTGAGCCAGATAGCTCGTGCCAAGAATATCCCACAGATCTTTGATACAAGAAAGAGGTCAAAGCCAAAGCCATCAGAGCACATGGTTACCTGCATTGCATCTCATCTGAAATATGCTTAGGAATCAGGAGATTACTGTGAATGCAAAATGCCATTTTGAACTGAGGCTAAATGCTGATTAAAGGAAGCTGAATGTTTCATGCAGTGATCCCTTTCCCAAACATATCCTGCATTTGCATTACCTCTTTACTCTAGGGATCCTCTTTGGAGGCTCGTTATTCCTTTCAAAGTGTTCCTCTGAGATGCTGAAGACTCAGGACCAGTTGGTAGTCTCACCTGCTGCCCAGAATTCCCTAGAGCACAACTGAGCAGAGCTGGTACCCCAGCCTTCAGCTGCTGGCCCTTCAGAGCCCCCCTAACTGTGACTCTGAACTTGTCTCGGAGAAGTTAACCAGCAACTGAATTTATAAAAATAAATTGAAGATCAAAATCAATATGGCACCAAACGTTCTAGCAGGGAATTTTATGTGATGTCATTAGCCCTGATCTTCAGGGGCAGTAAAAGATCTCTTAAAATACCCTTCAGAGGTTCTCTGAAGTAGTTCAAAAAGGTAAGCCCGTATGTTTTGGATGACATGATTTTTTACCTAAGGAACAAGTCATGGCCCTCACCAGAAGCACCAAAAGGGCCCATGGTGAGGCTGAGTGTTAATTGCCCCCTTTATCCCTTCCTTGTGAGCAGTTTCCTCAGCAAGGCCACTGGGATGGCTGTTGTCAAGGCATGGGAGGGGAAACAAGGGAGTGAGCCATGACTCCCATGTTGAGAAGTTTCTTTGAAGGCCTGCCAGTCTAGGATCTTTCACATAACATTTGTTTCCAAAAAAATCCAAAGGTAATAAATTACAGAGAGTACAAGGCATTTTATGTTTTATGGTGTGATGATCAAAAGACGTTATCGTTCTGTTTCACATGTTTGCAGACAGTTAGTTGTTACTCTCAGTAAGTTACAGGCAGCTTTTTTTTTTTGCCTTGAATGCTAAAACTTCATCTTGTAAAAGAGTGGTTTGTGGGTGAGTGAACAAATGATAGGAGAAGAGGCTTTTTGCCTTTCTGCCTTCACTTTTTACCTTTTCCAGGATCATCCTCAGATTCTGCAATATGAATACTGACATTGAGAGCGACACTGGGACATAGAAAGAGGCAAAAATGCCAGTTGCCTTTCTGATTAGTATTTACAGCATCCACTCAAGAAATTTGGATGGAATATCCCAAGGACTTAGGGTGACACAACTCTGAGTTCCCCAGAAAACAGTAAATATTTGTAAAATGTTTGTGCAATCCATTACTGTATAACCAGGGCAGTACTCCTCCAAGACCTACATCCTGATAGACACTTTGGCTTGTGAGTCATCATAAAAGAGGCCAAACCCTTTTCCTTACTCTGAAATCATCAGAAATTTTCAATGTACAGGATCCTTTGTTCTGGTTTTTATGTTGTCTCTATTTCCACGTTCCATATGATATCAAAAATGAAAATGTCGTGAGAGGCAAGTCTGGTAGTACAGCTGAGATGGCAAAGAGTGAAGGTAAATCCCAACAAAAAAATATCTAGCCACATCTGAGACTGATGCCTAATCTTGATTAGATTTTTAATATTTCTTTTGAAAATTCCCACTTTGCATCTCGGGAAATAGTTCTTGCATTTTGTTCTTTAAATGGAAAACTTATTGGATAAAATGAATCTTAAAACAACAAAAAGCAATAGCAACAACAGCAACAAAAAAGATGCATTGGTAATACAATATCAAACAATTAGTCTATTGGCACACCTTCATAATGGTTTCTTTATGCAAACTTTATAGTCTTCGGACTGTTTCCTGATTCTGTTATTTTCAGTACATTTTTTTCAATAAAAGCATCTATAAGGTTGGTCCTTATTCTCATGATTTAGGATGTGCAGTTATATAGACAGTTTGCATCAACTGCTAATGGATGGTATAAATGGAGCATCCTCCTCTTCAAGATACCCTGTTTGTAAGCCCTATGTAAATACTCTTTATGCTACACTTCCATGCTTCTTTTTATTTCCTGCAGAGACTGTCTTTTTTATGTTTTTGGACAGATGAAGAACAAAACAGAGAACTGGATAAATTGCTTTAAATAAATGTGAACTGACTAGATCCAATACCCAGATCCTGAACTGAAAAAAGTTTAAATCCTTTTACATAAAAGAGTTTACATTCTACTTTCTCGTTGAATCGAGTCCTGTGATGAGTAATCTGTTTGTATGCCTATCTAGTCACAACCCAGCAATACTGCAACACTTCAGGAGGCTCTGTGCTGGTGGCAGGATTTCTACTGGTTTCCACTCTGTATGTTCTGAATTTGCAGAAATATTTTGGACATCCAGATCTTGAGATACAGAGGTAATCTCAGAGGTAATCTGAGCTATGGGCAAAATTGGCTGGTAAATCTCACACCATGGCTTGAGTCCCATCTCTAGGTTTGAGGCTCGTTTGTCATCAAACCAGAAGAGTGATAATATCATGCTAAATATACTTCAACTTCTATCTCAGCAATTTCAGTACCATAATATTTGTATAATAGCAAAATTTACATTGCTTTCTTGTCTTCTCTAAGTCTTCAAAGCATTTGTGGGATTTATTATTATCATTATTCTGCTTTGGTATTTTATCTGTCTCCCCATCTTTCTTTGTTTTGCTGAGAATGAAAAAGTGAATCAGATGCAATAAGTTTTGTTTTTGTCTTCGAAACTTATGAGATCTGCAGTCACACTCACCTTTTTCAGAAGAGAACATTGCAATATTTGGCCATATGTTAAGAGGATTCTGTGACTTGCTGAACTTTAACAGAAATGTCAGCTTCCCTAATCAAAGTATGTGTCAGAGTTGCTCTTTCAAATGCTGGAGATACCATCTCAAACACTTCATTTATGGTGTCAGAATTGTGACAAGGATTTGCTTAAGTTTGCTAAGGCCATTAGGAATCATAATCTTAATGCTGGTATTGTCCTATTTATCTCAGTAACTTTATCTCTTAGAAGAGTATCTAGATGACAAAGATATTTTCTCTAAGGATTGTTAACCTGTTGTTGTTGCATGTAAACTGCAGAGAAAGCTTGCAATAAAGTATATTATTAAAAGATGTGGTTTCTCGTACCCTTTACATAGGCATTAGTCTAATATTGCTGAAGTCTGTCACTGTGAATGGAACTACTCTGTGAATAGCTGCAAAAAATATTGGAAAGATATCAGAGTGGAGACTTTATAGCTTTTTTTCCCCCTAAAAAGTGAACATCATCTTTGCATGATGTTGTTTAGCTCTCTTGGCCAGTCCCAGCAGTAGGAGGCTAGCAGCAAAGTCCATTTTGCATGGACAAAATGTTCTGAGCTGTGCTCAGAATATAATCTCAAGAGGTTTTAAAACGATGAATTTAAGAGCATGATGGTGTTTTCCCCTGAGTCTTTTCAATTTTTATTGAAATCAGTATGTGTGAAAGCTGCTCAGATCCTTAACAATTTCCTTTTGAATTTATGAGTTTGCATACTAAAAGCGATTTTACATATATCTTCCTTTTAATTCACATGGGAAAGATATTCACTAAACACTTTATTTCTTTTTTTTCTCATGGGAGAGAGAGCTGCTGTACTCATCTGTACTAATGTTTTTGTTAACTCTTTGCAAAAATTCAAGCTGAACATGGATTTCACACCTTTCATTCAGGAAGAGATCCAAATGAAGCATGGGTGCATTTAAACCAACCACAGCCCATAAATTGGACTTTAAGATTTTAATGGAAATGCAACCCTGCCCTTTGACAGAGAGTTTTCCCACTCATGACAAAAACAGAGCTGCAGTTTACTGAGAGCAGTTTTAAACAGAAGTATTTTTAGTCAAATCTTCACCTGTTAAAGAAGTAGGCGAGTTTCATTAAAAACAACATAAAGAAAATGTAAAATGTTTCAATGCCTTGTTTTCTATACTGCTTTTCCTTTTACATGTTTGGACTGTGGATGGAAACATTTATAGAAACAAAATAAAAATAAGTCTCTGTAATAGTGATTATGTCCAGGGTTTTGAACAAACCATAACAATTGTCAATGTTTTGCAATAGGCCAAGCCACATCAAAAGGCTATTTTTGAAATATCACTTTGGAAAGGTCTTTCATTATTAGCCCACTTGGCCTATAACCTGGTCAGGCTCCTGATAGAGGCAATGACCCTGGCCTGTCCATAAAAGACCAAAGATCCTCCGGGGTGTTTCTACGCAGCAGTCACTGAGGTGTGTATAAGCATGGGTGAGCCAGCTCCTGGAAGATTACTATCCAGAATATTTACTCAGCAGGCTGCAATATTAGCCAGCACAGCCAGTGTAAGGACTCTTTGGGCACTGCAGCAGAGATTGCAGTGTCATTGGGCTGGGTAAGTACCTGGCTGGATGTGCTCCTGAGGAATCTGCTCTTGACCTTCAAAGGTGCTTTCCCGCTTCAGCCAAGTCTGTGATGCTGCATTATGTCTGCTCTGTTTTCCCCTGGCTCTTTGAATATTTAACTGCTTCACCTAATTTCACTATTAATCCAATATAAGCATGTAATACTTCCATCTGCCCTTCACAGGGCAATTCCCCCTTGTCTCCACTCTCTACTGCCCTTGGCTTGCAGCAAGGAGCCATGACAGATTCGTTTTCTCCCCCTGCCTCTCTTGAGGGTGGCACCTCAAGGTGGCATCACCTTGCCCTGGTGACGTGCCAAGTAAAAGCCATTTCCCAGTCTGCCATCCTGCCCATGCCAAACACAGGGCTGGGGCAAATGGGGAACAGCTAGAGATGGCCAATATTAGACTGCTGCTTCTCTTTCACAATCCTTTTCCAGATAGTGTGATGAGGAATAAATTGAGATCTGGATGAATGCTCAATAGGAGAAAGGTAAAATATACCCTCCTTCTCTCAGCAGCTTTCACCTGGCCCTCATTTAAATTGCTGAATCCATTTAAAGTTTATCTTTGTCCTGAGGTACCAGTAAGCAAGGCTGGCAATTCCCCCAGTCCTGCAGCCTCACTTTGCTGCTCTTTTCTTGGATGCGAGCATTTCCTGTTAAAAGGATTCCATTTAATACCCTGCAAATTATCTGGGGTGGTGCAGAGCAATTTATTTTGTAAGCCTTATGCTGTGGATTGAAATTGCTTTTCCTCATCTCGGTGCGTTGCTGCGGGGAGCGTGGTCCCCTCCCTGTGCTGTGCCTGGGGCTCCATCCCAGTACTGAGCCATGCTGCCACAGGCTCTGCCAGCACCTAAACCTGCTCCTGCCTCCTTCCAGGGGGCAACAAAAACAAGCAGACTTTACACACATCAGCAGGCTTTTGGAGAGGCTCAGTTCTTGAATGAAAGCAAGGCTTTGACTCACTTTACACCATTTGAGGGAGAGAAAAGGTTAGACCTGATCTTCTTGCTCAGGGTTTGTACCCACAAAGATGCCCAGGTTGCAGTCCCAGACATGGGGCAAGTGATTAGGGGTCCTGGAACTGACCATAGGTGCTTGCACAGACAAAGTGAAGGCAGAACAAAATTACACCAGGTGATAGTGGTGTTTTATCCTTCATCCTGACTGTTTTAGAAATCAAAAAATATCAGCTTTGGAGGAAAGGAATCCCCAAACTTCCTGTTTTTCCTAAAGCAAAGCTGTCTCAGAGACATCTCAAATTAGAAAGAGGATATAAAAGAGCCAACTCTTTTTTTTTTCATATAGTTTAGCAAAGAACTCCATTGCAAAATGCACAACTCAACATTTTCTTTAATGGCTAAATTCTTGTCAGCATACAAAGAAAAGGAAGTTTAAAACTATATGAAAGAATATATATCTCTCCATTCCCTCCCCTGACTGCTTCCCTACTATTATTTATATTTTTGTGAACAACCTAAAGTCCCAGCCATCCCATAGCATACATATAATTCAGACAGACATTGAGAATCATTCAGCAGAATGCATTCCCACATTATTTAGCAGAAGGTAGAAGACAGTTTGGTATGGATATGAATAAAAGGGCATCTTATAATTCCTAAAATAAACTTGTTCTGACACAAAACTTCATGCTTCATGTTTTAGGTCAATCTTTAATTTCTAGGGATTAAAGTGAATCTTTCAAAAGGGTAGATTATGCTTCTACTTCTTTCCCTGGAGTATCTTCGACTGTCTTATGAAGATCTGCTCTTAGTCACTGCCAGAGGGAAGGCATTTCATTTGATGCCTTTGATTCCATAAGGCAGTTCCTACTTCTTGGTTATTTATATTCAAAAATAGGCCAGAAAGGTTAAGAATTTTGTGGCCTTTTTCAAGGGCATTTAAAGAATTTGTGGCAGACCTCTTCATTGTTTTATCCACAAGAGCAACCTTATTCTTGACCAGAATTTTCCTTTTGATTGAACAGCACTCTTGACTTAATTTTTGTTCGGAAAGAAAATCAGAAAAAAGGATGCCTTGTCTTTAGATTTCCAGAGTTAATCAGAGTTTTATTTACAATTGGGATGTAGTAAAGTTGGCTCACTTTTTTCTGATATTTTTTCCAGAATGTGAATAACCATTTGAGCATTTGTTTAAAAATACAAAAGTAGTGGAATCTGAGATTCATGTAATGGGCACAAGAGTTACAGAGTGCTGAGGAATACAAATGTGTTTGTGACTAATTCATTAGAGAAACTCCTCATGGAAGATGTAGTTGATCATGATTTCCCTGTAGTACTGTGAAAATTAGTACTGGGTTGTGTCTACCCTGTAAATAAAAAGAGCTCAAGAGAAATATCAGCTTTGGCCTTGCTTTTAAGAATGTGTAAATTTAGGAGATCTGAATAGCATAAATTGCTTTGATCCTAGGTCTTTCTCAGTGTTTCTGATTTTCATGTCTAATCTGAACATAATTCCACATTATCTGGGACAAGAGTGTCTGCCCGCAGAATCATCATAGAAGGGAAACAAATTCCATGCTATTCATTTTATTTAGATGTGCACATTATCACACTAATTAATTTTTTTCTTTTTTAAAGTAATATTTTTAATTTTCTTTCCACTGGCTGTCATAGGATTTAAAATTAGCTCTCCTGTCTCAATTTTCTCCATTTTCTTCAATTTTCTTAAACTAATCTGGGAAGTCCTGCACCTACAGCTCTTTCATAATACAACATGATAGTACAATCCAAGTTGCACCAGGTACTGAGAATGGGAATTTTTTTTTTATTTTAAGACCCAAGAGTAAAGATATTCCCAGAAGAATGAAAGAAGACATCTGTCTCCTTCCTTTCAATTGGAATAGTGTTTAAAGATGAACTTGAAGTTATGACAATGTTGCAATAACAGAGCTACATATGAATGATTCATTGAAGGAGTGATAAATAGTTCTAGATGGTTAATTTTAGTTTATAATAAAGGTTATAAATTTGTATTTGAAAACAGGAAAAAAATTGCTGTATCATCTCTGGATTCCATAGCTATCTTCACTTAGATATCCATGGTTTGAGCATGGGAAAAGGGCTGTTCAAACTTACCACCACACAAAACCAGATGGAGCTTGATAGAGGGAAAAACTCCAAGCTGAGTTAGTTTCCAGTCCTTCCAATGTTTGAGAAAGGACAATCAGTGAGCATCCACCTTGCACAATATGCATGTTTGTCAGTGGAACAAAGGCAAGGAAGTACATTTACAATCTGCAAATATGCATTGCACCAGCCTTGAGGTTTCAGAAACAAATTAAATTCCCTTACTGTTGTACAGAGTGGCTGCAGGCTGCTATGCAGCTGCCATTTACTCTGCCTGACACACTCAGGGGTTACTGAGGGGTCTGTCTGGTTTGGCTGTTCTGCCACCGTTTTACTAGGGTTAAGGGCTTGCTGGTATTTTCCAAATTATATGCAGGCCTTCTACTCAGAGATAATGAAATACCTGTAAAGTGATAGATGCAGCAGCTTTTAGCTGCATATATCCTGAACTGTGGGTCAAACACACGGGTCTGCTAGAAGCTTATCCCTTCTTTCTGCTTTAAACCTTACTGTAAAATGACCTGAAAAATTCTGGGGCAAAATAAACAAATCAGACAGACAGAGTGGGAGAAAAGCAGCTTAAGAGAAGCCTGTCAGCACAACCTGCTCCCTTTTCTAACCTGGCAGCAATTCCCTCTGGGTTCCTGCCGTTCTCCTATGCATTTCCCTTCCAACCCTCATTTCCCTATGGAGCTCCCTCAGCCCATCCGATTTTGAACATCTGCTGGCACTGAACTCCTGCAACTCTCAATCTGTTTCCCCTTGGCTTCCTTCTTCCTTCCAGTTAATCTTCCTTATTTTTGTCTTGGTGAGACTTCCCTCCTTCTTTTCTCTGCCTTTCTGCTGCTATCACCAATTTAACTTCATCACACCCTGGGTGACACCAGACTGACTCTCCCTGGTGAGGAGACCTGAGACAGTGACTCCCCATCCCCTGGGGCAGCTGCTTCTGCCTGCTAACGTGCTACCACCCAGGGGCCAGTCTTACTCTACTCCTCCAGGCTCCCAGCATCCACAGCCTTCCCCTATGGTTCTTCTTGTGTTCTTTTGAGCCAAGATAAGCTGGAACAAGCTTGAAAGTGGTGTGAAACCAACACAGCAGAAAACAGTGAATGGTTCTCTGCAGTTCAGTGAGTTAAGGTGGCAGTCTGACATAGGATGCTGCTGGAGAAGGAGGAGGAGGAGGTTTGGTTTTCCTGACCTCTATACCTTTAGTCCATAGTGGCAGGATCATATTGTAGAGAAACAAGTGGGTGTACAAATGAGAGGGGAGGTAGGTAAAGTGAGAAAAATAAATGGATTTGAGGGAACCACTGAGCCTACATCATGTCAAGCTTGACAAAATCTGTTCCACCATGTGAGATATATTGAATAGGGTGGGAAATACTGTGATCTTGTAAACACAGGGCCAATACATTGCTGCCTCCAAGCATACCTTCCCATGGGAGAGTGAGGTTGCTCCTGCTTGTTCCCACAGTTATGTTAAATCAGTCTGAATATAAGCCCAGGAGCATTATAGCAATCAAGACCTTTGTCTGGAGGAATGAAGAGAGGTTCCCCTATTTTCATCTGAAGGTTGTTGAGAATAATTTTGTGCTTTGTCTCATCAAAAAGACACATAAACATAAATATCCATGTTAATTACATTATAATTCAGCCCTAAAGCAGAATAAGATGAGACAGAGGCTAAGTGATACGTGTCTACAAAGGGAACAGTCTGAGATCAGCCCATCTCTCCACTATTTGTCAAGAACAAACATTTTAACTCCTTAGTTGGGAGAAATTCTATTAAAGTCCACAAGGTCCAACGGCAGAAGCATAAAACTCAAGTTTGACTTCAAGCTCTTCAAATAACTTTCTCTGAGTAGCCTCAGATAAGCAATTTGCTTCTCTGATGTAAAACAATAAGGGACACCAGTACTCTGACAGGCACATCATTCTTATTGCAGCACAAACTGGAAACCCAGTGTTTGGAAATAAAAAGCAGGGCTGATAAAAATTGAAATGGAGAAATAGGGGACTGATTTTAGAAAAACATACAGAGTGATATAAGGGGCTGGGGAAGTCAAATGTACATCTGTCCCAGGGACACTTTTCAGGTCTGTTGTCCTATACATTTCCTGCCCAGAAGCACAAGTTTTAACTTAAAAGGTGACATGTTTTCTTCCTATTTCTTCAGGTTTTGAAATACTGAAATTAGATGGAGCTATTCCTGTTTCATGCAGTGTAAATGAGAAGAAGCCAACCCTATTAGATATCTGACCTGAAAAAAACCTGCATGTTTCCAATGAAGCAGTCTGCCTTATACTCTTTATATCATGTAATATCTTGTCGTACCAACAGGCATGGAGGCAACTTGTCAGTGACAATGGCAAACATACACAGATGTATTGTTAGTGTAAAATAGTTTTACTTAATTCCCATTCTTTCCTTGATTCTTTTTGAGGAGTCTTTTGTAGTCATCTTTTTTTATTCCTGTATGTCTGCAGTTGATAAATTATTTCTGTTCTCTTTAATCCATTTTTTATTATTCTTCCAGATATTTTTTTTCTGGTGTTGGTGAAAATAAATTTTTTCAAGGGCTTGGCAGTATATTTGGAAAGATGTTTTGAGCAGTATGGGTGCTGCTTCTAGGAGTTAATGAATCAGAAATTAATGAAATAGTGGTTTGAAATTTTAAAAATTTATGTATTAGTGAATTCTGCTAACCAAATTTCCATGTATTGGTTTTGACATATTCCCCACCTGAGTTTCCATGCTGTCTCTTTGTTTCTATGCTAAGAGCATGAGCTGTGTCCTAATGCACCATGGTTCTGCAGTCCCTTTTCATATGGAAACAAGGATTCTGCAGTCAGCTCTCAGGCTTGTGCTCCTCTAAATTTTGAAGATGTTGACTGATTTTGACAGAGAGGTAGATGTCTCAAAGATAACCAAGTTCTTACAAGCTTTAATAAAACAAGTCACCACATATAAAGAGATCTTCTAAGGAATTGACAGAAGGAAAGGAACATTATATAAGCATGTGTGGCCAGACTTTAGAATCCAAGCAGAATAGAGACCATACAAAGATACATGAGACCTTTATGCAAATCTTAAAAGCCAAAGTAATAGAAACATAGAATTGTTTAGGTTGTAAAAGACCTCTTAGATCA
>VZTT01046483.1:36489-56436 GCA_013400855.1 Buphagus erythrorhynchus | reverse complement strand
TCATCATTTTCCTGCTGCACAATGTCAACCAACTGAGAAACACAAATCACAGCAAATCAGACTTCATTAATTCTATGGCTCACCAACATAATTGTTTTCTTGTGCCAGCTCAACACATTCTCATTTTGTTTCCTTAGATGAACTTACATCTGTAGCCAGTGTATTTTTATTACTGTTTATTCTCAAAGCAGATCCTCCAGCAGCTGGACTTTTTTCCCAGGCTCCTGCTGGTTTCACCTCTACTGCATTTCCAAATATTTATCTTGCTTGCAATGAATCAGACTCTATCTCGATTTTAATAGACTGGGAAGTCAACTGAATCAGCACTGTGTCCATGAATAGGACCTATGGCTACATCTTTATGAGTAAATTAAGCATGCCCAGGAACATTTGCTGGCACTGAGGCAAACTGATGCAGAACAGCCTGAATTTGTACTATTGAATTAACTTGCCCTCCAGAACAGGGTGGCTGGATGCAGACTGCCTATGGAGAAGGATTCCTTCTCCATGCTGTTCCTGGGAATTGCTTGGCATTCTGTTAGATGGGGTGTTTGTGCCTTTGCCAAAAACATGCCAGACATCATCCTAACAATTTCATAGTATAAATAATCAAGCTCCAGTGCCTGGGAATGTCCCCTGGCCCTGCCTAATTAACTGAATGACATGAAACTCCTTCATCCTTATCTAAGGGCAGTTTTCACATGGCCATCTCTGCTTCCAGTGTGCCAATTCCTCTGCTCATATGAGTTGGGCATTATCCATAAGCTGAGCATATGAGCTAAGTCTCCCTAACCTGCTCAATTTTAAAAAGAGCAAGCTCAGAGCTTCAATTTAAATGAGTTCAAATTGTTTAGACCAAAATAGAGATTCTGCATGCCATATAATCATCTCATCTGAAGGCTATAAGGGACAGGATTTCTGGTAAAATGGCTAAGGCAGCAGGGCAAACCAAGAACAATATGCAAATAAAACTGATCCCACATAGTCCTGAAGCTCCAAGTAATCAGTGGGCATCCTTTTTCTCTCATAAAAGTTTAATTTTCCTAGATGTTTCAGTGTCGTGATTTAAATATAAGCCCAAGAGGCTCTGAATTGTTTTACAATACATTACACATCCTAATTTTTATTTTGTCTAAATCAGCAGTCTTATCATCTGCTGGCAACTCAGTTTGGTTTGTTGTTTTCTAACCTAAGCCAAGTTCCTTCCTTCCTTCCTTCCTTCCTTCCTTCCTTCCTTCCCTCCTTCCTTCCTCCTACTGCTTCCCACACTACAAAATATATAACTAAGCTGTACACCCCTTTGAAAAGCCACAGTCCAGAAAAGCACCTAACCACATGCTAATCTCAAGTGAAGAGGCTACTCATATGCTCCAAGTTATGCAAGTACTTTAGTGCTTTGTAGATCAAAGTCTGGATTTGCTGATGTGTATCTGAAGATCAGAGGCTGATACATTACTCCAGAACACCTTGGAAATAGGTTTTATGTTTGCTCCTTCTTCTCCATGTGCATTCCTCTGAGAATTAGTAATGAAGAGAGCTATTTATTTTCTTGCTCCTTATGTTCTCAACAGGAAAGCAGAAATCCTATTTTAATAGCACATTATTCTGTCTCAAAAGGGAGAAGAGAGAATGATGGAAATTGTTTATGAATATAATATACTTTGGATTAAGGTATCAAGCTACTTTATTGAGGCTTGCTTTGTCAAAGTTTTTTAAGGAATGGAGGCTCGTGGCATTGCAGCACTTTTGCCTGGACCAAGGCTTCCATGCTTCCAGGCACCTTTTTTCAGGGCCTTCCTTCTCAGCAGCAGAACCTATGTACTCATGAAACTCATCAAGAAAAGTCCAGCTGAGGAAAGGTTTTTTTCTTTCACCTTTAATTTCATTCTTCACATCATGAGTTAATTAGAGTCTCATCTACAAAACAAAGAATTATTTCATAGTCCCTCGAGCCCATATCTCTCTATGAGCAGCAGCTCATAGGAAGATGTAGAACTGGCTGATCTGTGGGAAAGATGAAAGCAAATGAACCTGCTCCCTTAGAGCCTTGCCTCTTGGTTTCCCTGGGAACTGCGGGAAATCCCCAATGAATAAACCATGGGATCAAAATTTTCCATGAGACTTTGAGCCAGAGGAAACCTTTCTTGTAAATGTTCTGACTTTTCTCTGGGAAATCCACTGGGGAATTAAGGGGGATGTGTGTTTGGAACACTGACTGAAGAAGAATGTTCCTATCCCTTCCCCAGCTACTCTGGTGTGACATGCATTTCAGACCAGAATGCCTCTCTACATGGATAACAGTGGTTCAACATCCTAAAAGAGCTTCATAACACTAACCTGCAAGTGGTCTATTAATCTTCCTCTTCCTGGTCCTGTTCCTTCAGTGGCCACTTTCATTATACACACTAAGACTCATGCCAGTCTACTGGGAGCATGGCAATGTCATTTGCCAGTAGGGGAAAAAACAATAATCAGTCCTTTTAAAAAGCCTTTGTCCTGGTCCTTTGTTCTTGGCAGATGACAGCCCTCTGTGTCCTCTAGATCTTGTGTTTATCTTGTGACTCCTCCTTAGTACAGTGTATTTTATCAGCCTGTCATAATCTCTGCAATCCTTGATGGGCTCTGTGTGTGCACAGGTGCTGTATTTGAGAACAGGATGGTTCTGCCTTCACTGGGATCCAAGCATGGCTAAACTGGAGACCCAGGGCTTCACCCTCTAAACAAGCACCCATGCTGTAGCTCTCTAGGTAAGGTCTCAGTCAGTGGAGAGGTGGGCAAGCAGCATGGATGCTCTTCATCCCTGGAGGAGACCTTTCTTTCTGCAAAAGGACAGCTAAAATCCAGTTGGATTGCCTGCTGAATTCATCCCTTAAAGCTCGCAGAACCTTTTTCAATAAATGGGGGGAAAGTCCTTTAGTCAAATACCTGACGTGTGATGATAAAACTCAGTCTGTGAGCCAAAATCCTGAACAAGATGGAGGTCAAAACAGCCTCAAGGAAAAAAGCTCAAGGAGAATCAATTAGCACTTTCCAGTCATCAAAACTGAACATGCACAACCGGAGCTGTTCATCACAGTTGAATCTATTCCCAAATAAGCAAATGCATGGGTGGTGAAAGTAAATAGCAGCATTACCCTAAGTGCCTCATAATCAGCCTTAATTATTAAGAACAACCATTATTACTGTTATTATTACTATTAGACCTGATACACATAACACTGTCTTCAGAAGGATTTGAAATAGGCCTAAAGTGTCTCATAGTAATATGGCACTGGCCTATAATTTCNCTATAATTGCCAGCTCTATTTTCTGATTCTGTCTTTGGTTGTGCAATGCCATAGTAAAAATACAGCTATGCTAGTGGAAGAGATTTAATTTCTTAATTTCAAACTTTTTTGCTCAATTACTAAAAGAATTTTATTGTGTCAGTTTAGTTTCTCATTTCTGTAGTGTTTGCAACAACCTAAATGCAAGACCCTGACAGATATAAACAGTTTTGATAAGATCTCTCCCTAACATCATTATGCTAATTTTTTGTAAGCATAGCACCTATGGGAATTTCATGCTGTCAGAGTTTTTTCTAAAAGGCATGTGTTATGCCACTGTATAATACAGACTGTCTCTGCTGCAACATTAAACCAAGGGAGAGAAGAAAATTTAATCTCATTTGCAGAGCAGTTATTCAAAACTAAATAGTCACTTTCAGTAGAGATAAGAACAAACCAAAAGTCTGGTGCAAACCAAATTCCTGACATTTTATTTCACTCCCTACCTTTCTTTTTCATCACTACATAGGCCTGATCACAATAAATCTGGTCAGATTGTCCCTTTCCCTCTGCAGAATCTTGTGTCTTTGTTATGTCAGACTTTGCCAAGAGGCATTAAATGACTTTCTGTTTTGGTCTGGGAAGCTCTTAATTACATGTCCTAGGTCCAATTTTCTCTGTACACAAGTGCCCACACTTGCTGTGTTCCTGAAGGTAACCCAAGCTGCAGGCCCACTGCTCCTTCAGAAGGAATTCCAGGAGTTAAAATTCAGCCTCCCATTTACTATGCAAAATCTGTGATTACAGTAAAAGTTCCTGGCTTCCCAGAAGCATGGTCCAGCTCTATCTTAATGGAGATTCTAGATCACAAAGTATTTTACTGGGAATGTAAGTACTTTAATAAGAAAAGGATTGATTCTGCAACTGGCACAAAATTCCAATGATTGAAAATAATGTATTGATTTCTTGTTTTTAAAATTAAAGCTATCTAGCTATTCAAAATGGAACGTCCTGCCCTTCTTCAAATTTATCCTCATAAGCCTTGGGTGAAGCTTGAAATTTTGCTCTTACACAGTGAATGTAANTTATTACTGTTATTATTACTATTAGACCTGATACACATAACACTGTCTTCAGAAGGATTTGAAATAGGCCTAAAGTGTCTCATAGTAATATGGCACTGGCCTATAATTTCCATCTCTATTTTCTGATTCTTTCTTTGGTTGTGCAATGCCATAGTAAAAANGAGAAAGAGTAGACTATTAAGATGGATGGCTTTTTTATTGTATTTATTTAAGCTAGGTTAATGTTAGCTTTTTATGTAGACAAAGAAGTGGGAGCAAGAGAGTCTTGGGAATTAGGTGGAAATAGATACTCCAAAGGAAATAGAAGCTTAGACTCTCTCCTACTGTCCCCAGTGTACAGCAGGACTTGAAAGCTGTCTTTCAAGTTCAAGACTGAAAGTTCAGACTTTCATGGGCCCACCTACAGCTGTGAATGCCTGGTTGGAAAAGTAAGACTCAAGGCATAAACCTGAAATAACTCCCACTCTGCCGGTGACCTGGCTGTGTATTTGAAAGCACAAAAAAAGGAGGAGGCAGAGCTGAAATGAGTCTTGTGAAAGATGTCTTGCATTGTTGCAAATGTTGACTTCATCCCTCCAAGGAAAATTTTCCAAGTTGCACTGATTTTAGGGATTTCATTAAGTTAATGTGTTCACATGTGCAAGGCTTGATGCTTCTAGGACAAGTTCCCCAGCTGTGATGGTATTTTCTCACCCAGAAGTATCTGTAAGGAGAAGGTGTCTCTCTTCACTCTTCATCTTTATTGTTGATGTACAGCATTGCTCTTTTTTTAAGACAGCATTTTGTTTTTGTTATTATTATTCAATTTCTTATTGCTTTTCAAATTAATTTACAAAATCCACTGCCTAGCATCAAGTGGCTTTATTTTTAAAGATATAAATTTTAAAATTCCCATAAATTAAGGCACCATTCCCAACAAGTGATGCTAATAAAATCACCACTAACTTGTCACTAGCTAATGATTAAAAGAAGGGACAGAATAATAATCTGTCTAAAGCAATGCAGCATCAAGAGTCATATGCACAGCTTTGCACTGAAGGACTCTGTTCCTTCCTGCAAATGGTATCTCATTGAGCCTAGCCAACAGGAAACCAACTATTGGAAGAGGAATCTGTATTTCTGGCTCATGAATAATGGTTTCAAGTTTGTCCTGCCTATCAGTGTTATGAGAATGCTTTCCTTTGTTCCCCATGCTGGCACAATTACCTAAAGTTACTTTGCTCCTGTTACCTGTATAATCTACATGGTGAGCACCCTGTGCCCAATGATAAAAGCAGCTAGACTGAAATCTTCCTGAGCAAAGAGTGAGGGCTGGATTTACCCAGTGGTGTAGAGTAGCTCCAGCGAGGTAGGGAACAAATAAAAGCCAATCACTGGACAGCAACACTCATGCAGCCTCAGGGTATCTTGTGGTTGTTTCTGTTCCAATGGTATTTACAGTCACTGTGCCAACAACACACAGAGGTCTCTTATTTTCACTTTTGCCTATCTATAATGTTTGATCCAATGCTAACTAAAGCAAATAGAAAGCTTTCTGTTGGTTTCAGTGGGGTTTGGCTCTCACAGTGCTTGTGTGTATCGGAATTGTTTAACCTACACTCTGCAAATTACCCTAGCAGGCTGCTAGGATAATTTATCTAAGTCATGGCCTGCCCAAACCTCCCTCTTCCCCTGGGAAAATGTTCCCTCCCCTTCATGTGATTCCCATGATTTGGGAAGAGGGCAGCCAGGAGCAGGTAGGCTGGGTGTCTACAGAGGAAGATGTGCCTGTCTGGCTTCCCACTTTTTCAGGATGTGCGGTTCCTACCTGTGTTATTGTACTCTGCAATGCATGCAAAGTCAGACACGTCAGCAGGAGCATATTAAAACTATGCATGTAGCAGCAAGCACACAGTAGCCCTGTGAATAGCCTCTGCTCCATAAAACAAGTTATGTTCCCCTGTCTGCTGGAAGAGTTAGGACCCACATGATCACAGTCATAATATCACGTACCCAGACCGTAGAGACAGAGCGCCGGGTTAGTCTGCGGTCAGAGGGAAGGAGGTGTGTGGCTTCTGCTGCTCCTGCTCTAACCAACTTTTCATTCTTTCATAATGTAAAATTCTCCCTGGGTTGCAGCCCAAGTCTTTGAGGAGGCATAACCACTTGCCGAATGTCATGAAGAAAGCGAGTTGCTATGCTAAAAACGCTGGCAGGAGTTCAAACCCAGGCAAAAAGTTTAGTGCAGTATGAAAACACAACACACAAAAATCATGTAAGCAGCACTTTTTGTCTGCTGCAAATAGCGTGCATTGGGGTAAGTTTATCATACAACAAAATGGTTTTTTAAGAAAATAAGAAGAAAAGCGAAAGAGCATTTTTGTAAAGGGAGACCACCTGGTGCGAACACAGCCGTGGCTGTTAGCTTTGGCAGCAGTTAAGAGAGGTCAGTATTCAGCAGCCTGAGCTTGTTGGGAGTTTCTGCTCAGTCTAATCACTGACCAAGGACACACAGTAGGGAAATTAAGGGTTTGGATGGGTTTGTAAAGGTCTGACCTGTTTTGCTGTCTCTGGAGTGACTCTTTCTAACAAAGGTACACCGTGTCTGCCTAGCCCTGCAAAGCGCAGTTTACAGATACCTCCAACAAATTAGGGGTATTAGCCCAGTTAAATTAATTAAAGCAATGTTAACATGCACAGACTGCTTCTGAGGCTTGGCTAACCAGCTCAAAGCGAGCTCGTGGTTGTATGCAGCTCAGACATACTTTCTCAGGGCTGCGTGGGACTTCATCACTGTCACACACTGAGCACTTCTTCTGTCTTCCAGTGCTAACACTTGCTGTCTTGTGCCAACACTAGCTAGTCCCTCTATGAAAACACTTGGTTGCACATTTTGCAGCTTCTGTAAGCCATGTTCTTGGCTTAGTCTCCAGGGGCTGCAATCCTCCCTGTCTCTCTCCTGACGTGTCAACCTCCTGTTGATTTTTACTTCTCCTGTTCCCTTCAATGCTTACTTCTTGCTTCTTTATGCCAGGGACTTGAAAAGATTCAGTTTCCTTCCACTTTATGCTGGTTTCTCCCTCGACTAGGGAACATGTAGGCTCCCAATACATTCCTCTGGACTCTCCCATCTCCTTTTCATGCTGTTTTGGTTACATTTGCCCCAGTTATAGTTCTCACACCCTTTCCTACCCCATATCAGAGTTTTAGTTTGATCCCAGTTCCCCTTCTTATTTTCTTGCTTGTTGCCATAATTTTGTTCATGTTTTAGGTCGAATGATACCTAAATCAAGCTTTGAAGTTCTGGCTAGGCTAGCACTTATCACAAAAGTGAGCATTTATTTGGCCCTACTTTGCTGAGAAATTTAGCTTTTTCAAATGAGTTTTCTCTTTTGAGTAGAGATGTGATTCTAACCAGAGAGGCATCAGCCAGTCCCAGGGGCTTGTCAAGGTGGGCAGCACCACAAACTGACTCCTGAGGACAGCAGTCACATGGATGCTGAATGAGGGCATTCTTGGATGTGCAGCTATAGGTTTTGTACACCCAGAACATACAAATTCCTTTCTGCAGCTCATCTCATTTTGCTCTAGTCAGCAAAAAGACCCTTGGTTCTCTCCTCTTTTTCTTCTTCTCCTGTGGAGTGTCTTGAAGGCACATCTCAAACTTTTAGTGGTGCTTTAATGGAAATGAGATAACCAGCCCGTGTAATGGGCAGTTTCCTTGCAGATTCTCTTTTCTTAAATGTACTATCTGAGCTTAATGAGTTGAAACTCACAACTATAATTAGCAAAATGCTTAAGATACTACTCTCTGAACTTAATTGAATTTAATTTACAGTCTGAACAAATACGTTTACATGTTGAAGCAAATGTTTGCCTTTATTTTAAAGTATTCATCTCTTCTTATCTTCCAGACCTTAGTGAGGCAAAAGTTCACTCATTAAGCTTTGTGGTACTAGGACATCTGACTTTAGTTGGCTTGAATACTGAATTTGTGAAACTTGATCCCTGAACATATCATAAAAGAACTTAAGCTCTTCTAATGGAAAAAATGTTATCAGCTTTTAAATGTATATGCTTAAGCCTTAAAGGAATGCTGGGTAGTATTAGCACAGCAACCTGTAAATTCACTACAAAAGGAAGAAAGAAGGACTTAACAGTAATTAAGCTGTGGACAGTGTTTGAAAAAGATAGTGGGTTTTTGGTGGATTTAAAAACTAATTTATTTATTTTTTATTTATTTCAGATTAATTTCTAAGCATTTTTCTCTGCAAGGCTCTGTTGCTCTAAATTCTGTCCATTTTACTCTGTCACTATTGGATNAAATGTACTACCTGAGCTTAATGAGTTGAAACTCACAACTATAATTAGCAAAATGCTTAAGATACTACTCTCTGAACTTAATTGAATTTAATTTACAGTCTGAACAAATACGTTTACATGTTGAAGCAAATGTTTGCCTTTATTTTAAAGTATTCATCTCTTCTTATCTTCCAGACCTTAGTGAGGCAAAAGTTCACTCATTAAGCTTTGTGGTACTAGGACATCTGACTTTAGTTGGCTTGAATACTGAATTTGTGAAACTTGATCCCTGAACATATCATAAAAGAACTTAAGCTCTTCTAATGGAAAAAATGTTATCAGCTTTTAAATGTATATGCTTAAGCCTTAAAGGAATGCTGGGTAGTATTAGCACAGCAACCTGTAAATTCACTACAAAAGGAAGAAAGAAGGACTTAACAGTAATTAAGCTGTGGACAGTGTTTGAAAAAGATAGTGGGTTTTTGGTGGATTTAAAAACTAATTTATTTATTTTTTATTTATTTCAGATTAATTTCTAAGCATTTTTCTCTGCAAGGCTCTGTTGCTCTAAATTCTGTCCATTTTACTCTGTCACTATTGGATTCTTTTGAGACATTTTTTTTTAAGTGATATCTATGTAAGAGACAGGACAGTTTATTTTCCTATGGAATTTCCTAATATTACAGTTAGCCAAGAACATCATGATTTACAGATCCAAGCACCTTTTCGAGCAGAAATTCTTTGCCAACCAGAGGTCATGAAACCAAGGGCAGAAATCAGTATGAGGAGACCAGGCACCTGACTGTCTGCAGTGTTAATCCTCAGAGCCCATTAAGGTAAATAAAGGTCCCTTCTGTTCTGGACTTGGAGAGTGAATTCAGCAGCAGCTGGGGACTTTTGCTGAAGCAACCAGAAGCCAACTATTCATCAGAATATGAAGTGCTGGAAAGCTATAGATGGCAATATCCTGCAGTAGCAGGTGCAGGGGCTGGAGTTAGACTAAGTAGAAGATGGAAGAGGTGAGAAAAACATCAGCTTGTGAGCAGCAAAACAACTCACAGTGCAGGCTAATGGAGAAGCTGGCACTGAATGGGCTCTCTGCTGTCCTCCCTAAGCTCCTGTATCAATATTTTTAGAAAGACACTGCTTCTTGGGAAAACAAATTAGAGAGAAGTGAGTGCTAAGATATCTATGTGATCACAGGTGTGCAAAGGTAACTAAAAGACAAGTTTTACTCTCAGATGTCCCAATCTCATCCTGCTTTGGCAAACAACAGAAAATTATGACCTAAGCTGAACAGTGAAGGCTATATTCTGACTCTGACTTTTTCTCTTACCAAAGCTGTAAATGGAGTCCTACAGCTCTTCCTTACAGTAAACAGGCTACTAGACATTGAAGATCACTGGGCCATATTTCTTGCTGTCTCTGGGTCTTTAGAGCTAGAAAAGAGTCTCTGTCTTCTTTCTGAGTGCCATGGGTAGAAAGATCAGTGTGCAGGTTCATGATTTCAAATTTTATAGTGATCAGAATTGCCAAATGGAATTCATTAAACAGCCAAACTAGACACTCTACCCAGTGTTTGCCTCTGGTAGTCTTAGAAGTTAAACTAAGTTACTATGGTTTAAAGGAATATATCTGAGAGTTTCCATGCTGCAACATGACTGGAGGCATGCCAGGAGCCATTGGACTGGCCAGGCTGGGGGCAGTGAGCATAGCACCTACAGTGGCAGCAGCACAGGGATGACCCTGAGCAGATTCTGATCAGTAAAATACTACAGCTGATTTAAAATTTTATCCAGATACGTCAGCTGGAGACCTGCAGCAACCTTAAAGTATTGCCTGAGTATACACCTGGAGCAAGCCCACACCAGCAGTTAAAACTGCAACATCCAGGCCCAAAGGAAAGCTGATTTTGCCTGTGCTGAGCAAGGTGCTGTGGTTCATTTTGGTGTGTATGGAGTTTGTTTGTTTGTGTCACTACCTGGCTCATTATTAACTTGCCTCTTTTGATCATTACACCCATATGAAAACCAAGTGGGGAGAAGCCCACAAACTCTCGCTCCGTGGTTCCACACAGCTCATGTTGTAAACACTGCTGAGTTTTATTACATTAACCATCAGCCTCAGCACACACAAAAGGGCTCATTTTAATTTGACAGCTCTTTCCAAATAGGTGTGCATGGGAAAAGGGCTGCACTGTGTGGGGTCGGCTGTGGTGTTGCCCCTTTGGGAACCGTGTGTCCTGTGGGTCTTTGTGCAGCTGCAGGTGCTATCCTGGCTGGGTGGGAGCCCCACATCCCATCCTGCAGCCACGGTCTGGCACAGTGGAATTTGCTCTGGGCTTTGTGCAGCCTCCTTAGGACTGTAAGGCTCCTGCCTGCTCACATGGCTTCCTCTGTCTCCTCTTGGCTCAAACCCAGAAGCCTGTCTGCAAGTTTTTCAGGCTTCCCAGCCCAGTAGAAATAGAGGGGAAGCCCACTGGCCCAGTGTGTTTGGTCACAAACATGCACAGCACCCCGGGATGCCCAGGGAGTGATTTGGGTGCAAGGAGGAAGGATAGAAACCTCATACCTTCTTTTCTCTCACACCCACACACCCACTCCTGTGCATAAGGACGAAGCTCTGATCCCATGCCTGTGGCTACCCTGCTTCCTCTTGAATCACACCACCCACAAAGTAAGCAGGCTTTAAAACTTGGCATTAAGAAAAAACAGAAGTAGATTTTCCTGCTGTTAAATTAATCTGCCAAGGCAAACCCATCCCTTATAACATGAAACTTTAACAAGCTCTTGAATTGAGATGCCCTAATTTGAGCAAGGAAAAGTTTGCAGGGAACTGAAAGCTGAATTTTCACTCAGAGATAAGGCTATATACCTCTCTGCCTGCAAGCCCACGGGTATTTTAAAAAACCCACAAAACAAAACAGAGTGTCTTTACATATTTAAATAAATTAAAATGAACCTGCTCCAGATGAAACATTCAATTCAATTCCTTAACTGAGTTTCTAAAGGGTGAGCTCCGCTACAAAAGAAACTTATTAAAGAATAATGAAGACTGTCAAAAACCATATGCTTAAAAGCTAGTAAATAACAAAGTAAGGCTTTTAGTCATCTTGACTGGACAAGGTGAGGTCAAAAAGAAACAACAACACATCCAGCACGATGGCAATGGGCTTTTCATGCTTCTTATCTTCAGCAATTGCTTTTTTTAGAAAGAAGTCTTCCTTTCCTTCAGTCAGACATTCTTTTCTGCTAATCACTGTCTTTAGCCTGACCCTCTGAAATAGAAATTCTCTTTTATGGAATATTTTACTTGAAGTGGTGTGTTTCTTTTTCTTTTTTTTTTGGCTGAAGCTGTTTCCCTCCCTTGGAAGCACAGGCAACTGAATGAAAGAATAACATTCTGAGCCATTGTTGAAATGCTTTTTCAAACAACTTTGTGTTGGATGGATCCTGGGGCTGTCATTTACTTGACATTCATTTATAGTGAATCAGTTAATAAGCCAGATCTTGTGTCATGTTAAGCATTTTTTCCTTGTTTACTTTCTCTGCATTAATAGCCATATTACAATTGTACACAATGCCCTGAGCAAAATTTAATTCACTGGCACTGATTTACAACTGTAGAACATGTTCTGATGGGGATAGGTGTTGGAGAAAAGATCATTTTAAAAGTATATGCAAGCATAAAGAACTGATCAGTTGACATCTAGTTTTTGCTGTGTGGGAACGAAGTAGTTGTTAATTATTTTATTTTTGTTGTTGTTGTTGTTTCCTCTTTTGTTCTTTATAAGTAGGCAAATGTTCAGTGGTGATCAGGTGCTGTTTTATCTTAAATACTGCTTGACAGCCTCAGGGTTAACAGAAATCTCACTGCAAAATGTTCATAAACTCACCATGACAAGAGCAGAGGCTTGGAGTACTGTGCTCAGTCATGTAAGGATGCGCCTGAAATTGAACTTAGAAGCCAATAATATCTGAACAATCAACACTGCCTATGTTACACTTTTTTAAGTAAAGGAAATCAGTCTCCAATGTGACCTTGATGTGTAAACAAGAGGTAATTAATAAAGGCATTGGTGCAATTTCATGGAACATGAACTTCCTCCTCCAAAACCTTAGCACTGAAAATCAAAGTGTATTTTGGTATTTCTAATGTCCAAAGCATTTTGAAAAAACCCCAAAGAGCAACAACAACTACAAAACCCTGAAGTCTGGAGTTACAGAGCCAGGAGTTGATGGCTAGAGGACACTGGAGGAAGTATAAGGAAACAGAGGAAATGCTAATTCCTGACCCTGGGAATAACATAATAATGTAGTTCTGCAGCTTGTAACCTCACTTTCAATTCTTCCTTTTTTCCAATTTCTTTACAACAGCCAACCAAATAATAAAACCATTTTATCTTTACCTTAGAATCCTATGTCTAAACTAGGAAACAGAATGTATCATTTGCAATGAGAGGCTATTCTAAAACTACAAAGTTTTGTTTGAGTCTAATTCTGACACTGCTCAAGATTTTTGGATAAGCCTCATGCATAATTAAAAAAAAAAACATATTTAACACAGACCATCTGTAATTTCTGTGTCAGTAGTGAGCTACATAATTGTTTTGAAAATATACACCATTCATTATATATGAATAATTATATAACATAAAAAAAAAGACATTGCACAACTCATTTCAACCCAGTTTTGGTCCAAATGAGTATGTGAGGTACCTATTTCCAAGACATAAAGTATAATTTAAAATAACCAAGTGACTTTATTAAATGCTATATAAAGCTGATATACGGTTGCACATTTAACAGTGTCAGAAGTGTTTAACTTTGCTTTCCAGTTATCCTACCCTAAAAGCTTGTAAAGCATACTGCCTTCGAAAAGAAAAGGAGGGAAAGGGAGAGAAGTAGAAAAAGGAGGGAAGGAAGGAAGGAAGGAAGGAAGGAAGGAAGGAAGGAAGGAACAAATATAGGGAGAAATTACTATACACNAAAGGAGGGATGGAAGGAAGGAAGGAAGGAAGGAAGGAAGGAAGGAAGGAAGGAAGGAAGACAACACATGGACAAAACTTAATATTCACTCATTCATTTCACTCATACCATCAATGTCAAATTAGGATTCCTACTTTTTTTGTACATAATTATCTCTTCCTGCAAATTTAAGTCCTAGAAATAATTGCTAAGCATCACATGTAACACTGACAGGCAAGTGCAGTGATCTGTAGCATCTACTTAGTCCATGTTATTTGAAATTCAAACTATGCTTGTGAAGCAGGACACCCATTTGAAGGTCTCACGAATACTTTAATCTCCTTTTTTTGATAGTCTAGTGGTAGCTACCTTGTCTGCTATAATATTGTTTGTCTCAAGCTTTTGTACTGAAAAGCTATTGGAAATTTATTTACATTTCATTTGGTTTTGACCAAACTTCTATTTCTAATAGGATTTGTAGATTTACCACTGGACACAATCAACATTTGGAAATCCACCTTTAATGTGTTTTTGAGATCCTGGTTGTCTTTTCTTTTCAAATCATAAAAATAGCAAGTGTTCCTGTGTACAGAATTCCAAAACAATTGTACTAAGTGAAAAATTAGAATTTTACTTTCTTTTCATATCCTTTGCTTGTATTTACTTAGTTTATGGTGTCATGATATGGTATATCATCATTTCTTAGCATAATATTTTAAAAATTAGTAAGAGCTCTACTTAAATTCATTATACTTCAGCATGTTTTCCAGATTAGAATCTCTCATTTATCCTATAGTGAAATGGCTGACAAAAAACCTGTTTCATTTATAGAATAAGTCAGATAATATATAAATTAGGGGACTGGTAATATTTTCAATATCCTTCGCTACATATTTTAATATTAATAAAAGTACTGTTACTCTAATTTATACCTTGAATAACCTATGTGCTACATTAGAATCTGTGTTATAATGAAATTTAAAGTGCCAAATGGTTTCATTACAACATACATGGGTGACACTGTGTTCCTGAAAAGATGACGCATTTCAATTAGAACCAATTAATGGATGTTTATAAGTATTTTTAAACTTTTGTGAAATGAAGGTACAGAATCACAGAATTGTTAGGATTTCTCCATGATTTTTCAAAGATAATGCAGATCAGCAGAGCAATAACAATTGCCAGCCCCCTCAGCACCTGTGGGTGCATCCCATCAAGGCCCATGGATTTAGGGGTGTTTAGTCTGCCTTTCCAATCTCCACCTCTCTGTGACCAGGGACAAGTCTTCCTTTTTCAGCCTTCTCTGATCTCTTTTGCTCTGTTTTTGTCTGATGTACCATAATTCTACATGGCTGCTGCTAAAATTTTATGCAAAATTGTAAACAATTAAAAAAAAGACAAGGAAAAAAATATATAGAATTCCTACTAACCTGACAGGGAAGTTTGCATGTTAATAGAATGGTGGTAGCTGTCAAATTTGTGCTTTGTCATTCACGTAGTTTACATGTCTGCATAAGAGACTGGACTATCTTGGCCTTTTCAATATATATCACAACTTACAATCAGCGCTAAAAAGTAGCAATAAAAGGGAAATCATAGTTGGCCAAACTATGGATCAGGTCTGTCTAGGCACTCTGATTTAGCTTAGAGATAGGAACCAACCATCCATTGAGGAAGAGCCTTCCTAGAATCTCAGCCAAACTGGAAAGAAACATTAGGTGATTCTGAAACTCCTAAGTGTTTTAGGACTTAGATTTGCTGGCCAAGTGCAGGAGGTCAGCATGGCAGCAGCCTGTGAACAGGGCTATTCCCATAGTATTTATGAATGCAGGTCAAGGAAAAAGCATTTTCATGCAAGACTTCCACCTGAGTTTTGCAAACACAGAAACAACACTCCAACTCAATTCACAATATGAGCCTGCCGTGTCTGCACAGATAATATAAACCATAGTACTAGAAAAACACATTATCTGTAACTTGCAAAATAAAAAGCATCAATCTCTATGGAATGTCTCAATATTCATTTGTTATTTCTTTCTGCTTTTACTGCACTGCTGTAGATAATTTCTCTTGTTGTCTCACATTGTTCTTGGTTAGTGGCACTTGCCTGAAATTAGTTTCTAATTGGGATAAATGAACTGCATGTATTCATGGGGCCTGGGCAGTTGTTTTTGGCTTCCAGCAAAAAGCAGTGAACAAGCAAATTCTGGTGGCTGCTGACAGCTGTTTCACATAGGCTTGTGTTATCAGGGCAAACACATGTAAATGATATGAATAAATAACATGCAAATGTTTATAAATTGAGTGAATTTAACTTTATCAGATTATCCTCAAGCTAGTTTTAGACTGAATTTAGTGGCACTAAATCCTTTAGCAAGTATCACAGGGTAATGCTTCTTATCAACACAGTGAGAGTGTGGTTCCTTTTTTTTTTAACTTTCCACTTGATACTCATGGTGCAAGAATTTCTAGTTCAAGACAAAGCAAGGTCAGCAAGCAGTTTGTGACATGCCTGCTGGGTGTGTACTTATAGGAGCAGTTCACCACCCCATCCTGCCAAAAACTCACCAAACCCAATACGTACAGATGTATGTTCTTATTTTCTAGCCAAAAACATTGCTGGGTTTGGCTTTCAAATGTTGGCACCTACAAAATGCTGTAGAAATTTTAATGTGAACTGTAAATCATTGTGGATGTTAAACATTTGCTCAGTTTACCTGGATATCAAGAATGGTTTGGGAAATTGGAGACAGAATCCTCCATTCATCTTTCTTTTTTTTTTTAATTAGAAATTCACTGCAAAGGAAAGGTTCATTAAGGATAAGTTGTCTCAGACTCCTGTGTTCTAAATAGAAGTCACTGCAAGAAGCAACCAAACATATTTAGGAAACAATCAAAGTCTAAGTTAATATTCTCAGGGCGTTTACCTCCACTGAAGTATGGCGAACATTTACCCTTCTATGGGTCATGTACAAATCTCTGTCAATTTACTGTAAAATTGCTTAGCATCACTGAAATGAATTTCCAGATTATACAAAATTCTTTTTAGACCTGACATTTACACTGACACCTTCAACTGAGTTCTAAGTTGATAACATACAGTGTTATTGCATAGTGATGTCTCGTTTAACCAGAGAGTTTACTTAACAATTTCCACTTTCTGCTTCTGCTGGGATCTGTTTTTGTCCCTGTTTTTTATATGAAAAATTGCTGCTTGCCCTTTAATATGTTAAATTGTCATTTTATTGCTTCTGCTAAATATGTTTTTATCCACAATCCTATAGTGGCTAAATTCATCTGTACATTTAGTACCATTGATTCAATCACACTCTGAATGAATATTGCACATTGAATGCTACTCTTCTTTTTTTGTTGAATATACACGGGAATTAAATAATAGGATTTTATGTAAATCAAGAACTAAGATATTAGAAATGTGTAAATATCTTTACCTCCAAAAGTCCTTGGTGATTCACAAAAAATGTAGTGCTTGTAGCAGAGTTGACTTACAGTGAGATTCAAAGCTGAATCCAAAACATGCTTGAGTTTAAATTCAAATGAATAAAACTTCCTTGAGTCCTTAGTAAAAAAATATTGCATGGTCACTTGATTATTTTCTTAATAAATGTTTTGAATTCTGTTCATTGTTAGTTATTATAGTAGCTGCTTCCACTGCATATTAAAAATGTTTCACTTCTAGCTAACATTTCCAGGGCTTTGGTCTTATCTTATCAGAACTTCATGCTCTGAACTTAAGAATTTACTATAATTCTCTTCCTTTTAGATAAAACTACCTCTTAACTTTTTACTTGACCAGCAGAATAGACTGTTCTTTCTGGATTTGAAATCAATTCAATACAATATGTGTTCACATAATGTCATGCCTATGACCTGGAGCCTGGTTTGTTCTCTGCCTCCTATGAAATTTGGAGGACTGCAGATACCTTACTTCTTTCCTTCCCAGTTTGCTCTCTTTTCTCTTTAACAAAATTCTGATTACATCTGCTTTCAGAATGAGGTGTCATTTTGAGAATGCTCCTTCTAAGAGGGCTTCTTTTTTGCCAGAAATACAGTTTGATGCTTAAATGACCTTGGGAGTTAATAATTTCTTCCCCACTGGGCCTTAGATTTGGAACAAAGTAATTCTGGGAACAATATCTGGCAGTTGAAATTGCTTTATTTCTTTTTCTGGCATATTGTCAAGGTACATTTACCTGTGTTAAAAGCACCAAATGAAACCCTAATAAAAATAAAATCTGTCAGAGTAAAGTTTCTTTCTTGCTGTTCCACTTCCTAAGCATTATGCAGAGTTTTATGTTCATTTATGTGTTCAGAGATTAAAGAAAATGTTTGTAGTCTTCACTCCTGAAAGAAAGATTATAAATAAATTATTCCTCTCAGAATAGTCTGTATTTGACAATTTTTGCTCAGGACGTCTTGGTGAATATCAAGAAAATCAGATTTTGAGAGAAGACAAGCACATCCTCCAGAATGTTATTAGATAAAAATATCAGATTATTGTTTTTGTTAAAGGAACTCACTTGTTGGCCACTCTGAGGCACAGATACTATTCCACAATGCCTCGATGAGGAGGAGATAAGTGTTGCATTCCTGTGGAGAGAATTTGGTGCCCAAATCCCGTTGGCACAGCCCGTGTGCCTGAAGCCCTGAGCCTGCAATGCAAGCAACAATGGATCCTGTCTAGTGCTTCTACAGTCATTGAGAATAACACTTCTCATCAACAGTGTGGAAATACAGATACTTCTGAAAAGTATGTGTGATGCTAGCCATTTTGAAGTCCAAATGCCATCATGGAGATGCCAGAACTCTGGGTTATATTAAGTCACAAATATCAATGCACTTCCACATGCCCCAAAGTAGAGATTTCACTCCAGCTAAAAAGCACCATGTAACAGAGGCAGCAGATGTTTAATGGCTGCACCATTGACAATGTGTTTAACTGTTATTAATATTTATAATTCAGTAATAATAACCATGGCTCCAAAGTGCACTAAATGCACTCTGGTTATTGCTTTAAGTTAAACCTTTGTCTCAGTTAATTGGCTATATGTCCCACTCCTATGCAATGCATATGGCAAGGCCAGGAAACAATAATATTGTTATCCTGGAAAAAATTAGTGACTGCTCTCAAGTGACTGTTTGGTCTCCAGACAATTATTGAATTGGTTTAGCCATGGTCATGTTAAACACCCATCCTTCAGCCTCAAGGAAAGAAGTAATTAAACTACTTTTAGTAAGATTCCTAGAAACAACAAGACTTGATCAAAGGCTGCTACCTGTGGCCTCAGAGGCTGGATGATTATAACTGCAGGGATATAAGGCTGGCATGGCAAGCTTTGGACATGTATTTCAGCAGAAAATGTGAATATAAAGCCATCAAAGTGAGAGAAGGTGTCATAGGTATGGCCAAATAAAATGAAGGAAACATTGTTTTGTTATGGGAATTGGTAGAAAGAAAGGCTGAGGAATTTCTTATCAGGAGAGTGGCAGCTTATAGCTAGTGAGCTCCAGGAAAGACCCTGTGGTATACTGTCTTTCAAAATGAAGGTGGACCAAAGAACACATGCAAGAAGTTTTCCTTCTCTTTGTCCTTGAAACAGAAAGCAAGACTGCTGGCATTTGGCTAAGGGGTCATGCCAAAAGGGTTAACAACCATGCAACTTAGATCCTATACAAATCTTTTAACTGATAGCCTTAAACTAATCAACAGATCGTGACAGCAGTACTGTACTTCATACTTGTGTATAAGAGTTTTTTAAAATGTTTGTATATAATTAGAGAAAACATTTTTACTCTCACACAAGATTGGATCTGACCAAAGCAAAAGAGAACCCAAACATTGGATGAGGGATTGAAATAGCAGACTACAGTTTTGCTTATATCTGTATTACATACACAACATTCAGTTATATTTAGCAGAGACAGACCCTTTCACTCACCTCCTGGGGATCTCAAGAGAGGAGACTGAGCTTGCTCAAGTTATCCATTGCAGTTTCCTTTTCTAGCCAAAACATCCTCCTGGCCACTGGGTCACAGCACTAAGTACATTGACTCCTGTATCTGAACCATGAAGAATTGTTAGATAACTAACCATCACTTGTTTTTCTTTGAATTTTCTCGTTCAAAACAAATACTGGTAGCATTAATAATCAGTTAGTTATTAAATCTCACTGTGCCAGTGTGTATTCATAAGTATGTGACAACTTCATGTCTAAAGACAGAAGAAATGATCAGTAATTCAGACAGTATTCATCTTTTAATTAAAAATAAACAAAACATTAAAAACAAAACATAAGTCAAAAAGAAACCAAGGATTTAAAAACAATG
>VZTT01046483.1:0-29368 GCA_013400855.1 Buphagus erythrorhynchus | reverse complement strand
TGCCACCAGCCCTGCCACAAGGGAGACGCACCACCAAGGGTGGTCTCCAACCCCATTGCCTTAGCCACTAAACATACACCAGATTCTGTGACTCTGTGATTAAAATAAACCCTTAAGTCCCATTCTTCTCAGAGACAGAGATTGTATAGTCTCATCATATAGTGAACAGTCTGGCATTATCTTTGGGCAGCAAATTGTGACCAGGCCATTGAGCTGCTTCTGAGAGCTGTTAAATGATGGACCAAGCCAGTAGAGTTGTGTGACTGAGACAGCTTCTCTAGGGAGAGTATTAAACACCCATTGGTCAGGGCTGCTGCAGTAGACTGAGCAGTTTTTTTTCTCTCTCAGAGTATGAGCATGTATTCTAAACTATTTATGTTAAGAAAATGCATGCCAGGATCTGAATGTTTGCTAGGGGTATGACATGACAGGCACACATGCTACAGCTGTGTACATCCTGCTGCTGCCAGAGACTGTATTTCATTCTGAACTACTTTAAAGAAATACTTTAAGTTTTATGGCAGCCCACAAAGTGCACCAGCATATAAACATATTCTCATCTGAAAGAGGAGTTTTTGGTCCATGCTACCACTTTTGAGTCAGTACAAAATAGTGAAGATATAAATGGGAAATATCCATTTAAACATAAGCAGACTGAATAGCTAAGGCACCCAAGTATTTCTTAGATTATAAAACTGTGAGGAACCACTGTGCTAATTTAACCCAGTCTTTCTAAAAGACATCCTGTTCTGAGTTACAGATTTCCAGAGATAGTTTTGCTGTAATCCTTGTTAAATTGTTCCAGAGGTTAATCATCCTCTTCATAAAACTAATGCCTTTAAATTGGAATTTTTCCAGCTTCAGCATCCCTCTACCACATTTTGTTATGTCTTTGTCTGTTGAACTGAAGAACTCCTAATTATCAAATGTATTTTCTCCGTGGAGATACTTATAAACTGTGATTATGTCATCTGTTAACCTTTCCTTTGATAAACTAAACAGATTGAACTCATTGAATTTGCAATCCTTGTTTTCTTGTCCTCTAACCATTCCTGTACTTCTCCTCCAGATTGCTCACCTCCCCTCCTAAGTTTGCAGTCAACTACATAAGATGGTGAACCCCAGAAGTGAGCATATTAATGTTCTCACAACCACACAAAATATAAAGATATAACAGTCCAACATCTCCTCACTAGTCCAAGCATCACAAAACCATATTTGTTCAGTTAAGATTCCCTGTTTATATTTGGAGGCCCAACAGTTAGTCACTTCTAATAAACCAAATGTGTTCTGTGTTGATTTTTAGTCATTAGAGTTTCTTAAAGAAATGCTTGCTGGGTACTCAAATGAATGCTTGACATAAATCTATGTATATTATATCAATGCTATTTACCTTTATTAACCCAGCTTGTAATCCCATCAGAGAGAGACATCTGGTTGGTTTGACAAGAACTATTTTCATAAACTCATGTTGATTGACATTTAATATATTATGCCCTATTGGAAATTGTGGTATCCCAAATGTTATCATTTCATAAGGAATTATTCTATCAGCTGTTGAAAGACAAGGTTCTATCCCTGTGGAAATTCTGTGGGTCATTTTGTATTAACTTGATTCTAACTTATATTAAACCTCTCTCAGCCTTTTGTCATGTACTATAATGCAACCACCACTGCAAAGGGGCTGCCTTACACAAGTTCAATAAGTGGGATAAGAGTGCCAACACTTCACAACAAATTAAACTAAGCAGGTAGTCATATTTGAGCCTTAGGCTTCTAGAAAATCAGTCTTCTCATGCAAGAAAAGCTCATTGATCCACAGCCTCTGTGACCATGTTTGTTTAAAAAATACATTAAATAAATTATGGTAACATAGGTCAATATATAAAAGAATGCATTAAACCCAAAACTCTTGGATTCACATAAAGCCTATGTCCCAGTGCTAATACTTTTTACTTTAGATATGGAAAATTCCCATCATTTATTATAAAACGCTTTACTCCCAAAACTTCATAAGGGCAACAGAAATTATAATCAATATTGCAGAGCAACGGACAGAAGTGTAATAAGATGAAATGTAGTCGAAATACCCAAAGTTCAGATCGAATGGATTTGGACAGAAATTGGTAGTGGATTCTAGGGTAAAAACTTCAACCATAAAATCAAATTCAAAATAAATTGATGCAAAATTACTTTCTAGGTTTTCCTGGCATTCTGCAATCCTAAGATTAGGTCAATAAGAGCACTGCACTGTAGCCTCTAGTCTTTAATTTATGCTATGTATAAATTATTTACACATATATATTGCTGTGTACTGTGTTCTATTACTATGTACTTGACTTTATTACTATGTAGCCAAAGCACTGTAATGGATAAACCTGTAAGAAGTTCTACCCAAAACAATGTGGTCTGCTGAACTGGAGTTTTTTAAGAAATGACAGTAAAAACAAGTTTCACACCCTTCCTCCTTGATCCCCAGGTCTGGGCACACATTCCTCCCATTGCTGTGCTGATTTCTCTCCAAAATCTAGGTAAAGAGCTGTTTCTATAATGGGTTCTTTCAAAAATCATCTGGAGAAGGAAATGCTATTATTCCTTGCCCCTATTTTCCAGAACTTCCAGGGGCTGGAGCAGTCATCTAGAGACTAGCGTTCTGAGTTCAACTCCCTTCTCTGTCTAATTAATTTAAACCCTGTTATTCTAACTACCTAAGGCACTATATTCGTTAAGAAGGGCTTTAGAGGTTTGTGAAGTGTTGTTTTTGTTCCCTCATACTGGAGTTCTTCCATTTTATGTGACCCATTTAAACAATGAAATGAAAAAGAACAATCTGACTCTAAATCCCAGGGTTTAAATTGCTCGCGGGAACATGTAATAGTAAAACATTATAATAAATAGAAGAGTTCCCTGGATCAACCTCTTTTACTTGCTTTCTGTGTTTCTCAGTGAATATTTAAGTTGCTCACATAAAGCAGAGGAGATTTGGGGTGGGAAATGAGTTTCCACTCCTTCCCACTCGGGTTAGGGGTAAAGACACATTCCGGGAGACAGGAGATGAAGGCTCAAATCCAGTTGACCTAGGGAGAAGCTGAACTTCTCTCCTGGATTGGTGTCCTGATGCAAAAAGTCATTAGTTGTATTCCTGTTTCCTGGTTTTATTATTTCTAGCAGCAGATCAGCTGCTAGGTTTGCTCTAGAAGACACTGATACTGATGGGACAATCCGTGTGAGTTATGGCAAGATTTAGGCCAGGGACAGGTCTTGAACTGTTTGGCAAGCCTGCCTAGAGTGGGAATTCAAGAGAACCAAGGAGGTTTTATCTCATCAACTCTGAAATTACTACCATGCAACATGTTTAATATAAGTTGTCTAGGATTGCTCTGTAAAGCCCTGAAGAAATGTATTCTGTGAGAGGGCAAGTCATTATAGCTATCGTGTAAATGACACCTTGCAAACATACCTGGTTTGCTCCAGTGACAATAGAAGGGGGATGAACAACCCACTCAGATTAGATGCCTCATTTTTAATGGCTCCGTTAAGGCAAAATGAATCCTACTCTTGAAAACATAGATACACTTAAGGAGCAGCTACTGAAAGAGTTGTGGAGCTAATTTGTAGATCTAAGTACCTGCAGGGACCAATCCCTATGCTCCAATCTGTTGTGACTGAACAGAAGCAAAATAAAATCTTGTTCTTTTATTTTTTTTCACAGAAATTCAAAATCTTCCCTTTAGAATTCACCTTGCAACTCCAGCAAGATGTATGAAGTGTGGCTCCTCTTTCCTGTCACACATGCCTTCCTTGTATTTTCCCTTTGACCCTACCAGCATAATCCCAAGAAAATGTTCTTTGCAGGGCTTAACTCCACTGATGAGCTGTGCTTATTTGTGCCAGATGTAATGTACTTTACTAAGCTCCAATTCATTGTCAATATCGTTGACCCAAAGCTGACCTGAAGGCATAAGATAAGGTCCAAGACTACCTTGCTAGAACCAATCAAAATTTCTTTGTATTGAAGATAGCCATGTATTAACTGAATTTTCTGTATCCTTGTGTTATCTCAGTGATCATCAGAAATGTATCTGCTCTGACTGCTGGCCACTGACTGGTAAATTGATTCCTTTCCTGGCTTGCGACAAGTGACCATAGAGAGTGACTGCACAGATGAGAGATATCTGGAATGTCAATTCTCCAGATGTCCTGCATTCTGAGAGAACCCATGATTAGTTTTTTCTGGGAGAGAGGGAAATAAAACTGAAATTAACATTTTTTTATTTTGCTTAAATTTAATTTTTATTTAATAAATTGCTCTGACAAAGCATTCCCAAATAATGTCTATTTCTTTAGTTCAGGAGATGATTTTTCTTTTCTCTAAAAATTACACAGTGTGGCCAAGGCTGTCAAAAAGGTACAATCAGGAGCAAAAAAAAAAAAAGACTTGTACACATATTTCATTATGTTGTAGAGGTATGTTCTGAGATGGTAAAAAAATACCTGAGTTGTCTACAGCAGCAGTTATCATTGCTCTCAATAGTATCAAGACTGTCCAGTAAGTGCCATACATGCTGGAAAAACTTAAAGATTAAAGATTTCAATGAGACCCTATAACAGCCTTCCAGTACATAAAAGGGGCTTACAATAAGGCTGGAGAGGGACTTTGCACAAGGCCATATAGACATAAAACAAAGAGGAATGGCTTTAAACTGAAAAAGAGTCGGTTTAGATTAAATACTAGAAAGAAATTCTTTACTGTGAGGGTGGTGAGAAACTTGAATATGTTGTCTGGAGAGCATGTGGACTCCCTATCTCTGGAAAGGCTCAAGATGAGGCTTGGATGGGACTGAGTAATCTGGTGTAGTGGAGGGTGCCTCTGCCTATGGCATGGGGTTGGAACTAGATGACATTTAAGGTCATTTTGTGTTTCTAAGGATCCTTTCCAAAGCCTATAATGATACACATTAGATTGTTGCATCTGGGTTAATGACATTACCAAATCTGACAGCCAAGCCCAAATTGCCATGTAGCATAGACTTGATTGCAAATCACAGATTTCCTGAACCAAGTACTTTCAAGAACTTTCTCTGCGAATAGTCCAGGAGCCTAGCTCGATCCCCATCAATGTAACATTATCTTATAACTAAAAAATTAAGAATGCAAGGCTTAAAATTAAATGTACAACGAACTGATTCAGCTGTCATTGTCTGGTTCTGATAAAATCAGATACAGTACATCGGAAATGCTTCATCTTTCTTCCACTCCCTTCTTCAATTCTAAAGGAAAGTCACGTTTTCCCATACAGAGAGAAAAAAAAGGTGAGTCATTTTTTAACTAAAACAAATATTTTCTTAAACCAACTCTTATTTTCCCAAATATTTTACAGGAGCAGACTTTACTGAAGAAGTTTAGTCAGCTGTGCAGATTGACTTTTGAAGTGTAAAATAAACCTTTACTTAACAGATGTCAAGAACATGACTTTGTGAGATAATCACGGGTTTTGTAATAAGTTGGTAGTAGTTCTTTCTGTGTGGAATGAATGAAGTTTTGGTGCCAACTCTTTAAAAAAAATGACAACATGATTATTAACAATTGACTGGAATCAGAAAAGAAAAATTAACAACAAAACTGACTGTACTATTGTGTATGTGTTCGGAAGGCACAAATTGTTCACTAAATGGCATGGAAGTAACAGCTGTCTTTAACAGGTAAACTATTCCTTCATTTGGGAGTGGCAATGGAACTGCAATCAAGTGCCCAGGAAGAAAACCTTAGGCCTAGTCTTGAGACTTCAGCCAAAGCTGACCTTTTCCTTAGGCCAATCTTCCTCTACAGGACCTGGATATCCTGATTCTCTGCTAATCTGATGGCAGTTCCAAGAGATGATTCATCCCCTATCCAGTCAAAACCAGCTCAGCACCCCATCAGTTCACACAAGTTCTGTGTCTGGGGACAGAAAGGGGAATCTTCTCCATAAATCATGGCTTTTACCATCTTCCCAGGATACAGGGCTGCTCCTGCTGCTCTCTGTCAGGACAGAGAACAGCACGAGAAGAATATTAACACACCCTCTAAATATTTCACACAGAGACAGCCCTTTGCTGTGCTAAACATCAGCAGTGAAGGCTTGGAAAAGTTGACGCACCTGAGATGAGTGGCACTAAATTTCCCTGCTGGCTGAACCCACTGGTATTTGGCATAGATTCCAGCAAACTTTCCCACCCTCCAAAAATATCCCTGTGGACTGTCATGGTGCTGCCTGGCTGGCTGCAATTGTTCTGCACTGCCAGACAGAGTACATAATCTTGAGCTGGAAACAGAAACCTGGGCTTATTGCAGGATTTGGAGAAAAGTTGAGGGATGCTTTTATCTCTGGTGGCCTGACACTGAACTTGCTTGATGGCAATCAGGAGTTTCTCTAGGCAGGCCTGAGGGTGGGAGTTTTCACAGAGGCCGGGTCCCCATTTGAAAGGAGTACTAACAAGGACATGTGTACTGGCTCTCTTCTCACTTGCTGGCCTTGTGCCTGAGAGCCAGACCTGCTTCTATATATATCAAAACTTTTGAAGTCCCTTGGGAACAGCTGTCCTTTGCCAGTGAAACCATGTGTTGCTCATCCCCCTGTCAGTGCTGTGTTGCCAGCTCCCAGCCCTGCCAGCTGACACACTGCTGAGGCCAGCAGTGGAGAGGGTGGCCAGCCGTCCCCACCTGCCTCTTGGGTCACCCAGGGACCAGCACTCGTCACCTCTCCTGCTTGTTCATTAGTGTCCTTCAGACAGGTCCTTCCAGTACTGCTGCTACACCAGCTCACCTCTATTTTTGTCCATTTTTATTTGGGATCATCTTCTTCCTGACAGCTCCTCACTGCTTTGTTGAAATAACATCTTTCCTCTCATCTTCTTATTCCAATTTTCTCTGTTGTTTCTGAGATTCCACTTCCAAACTTCTGGTTCCTAACCCTCTGCAGCCAGTTTTATAGCTCACCTGCACACATTATCTTTTCTTTTATCCCATCAATACACACTTGACTGTCCTCTCCACTTTGTTGCTCCAGATTTCCCAGTCTATTTTATTCCTGAATATTCTGCACAGGAATGAGAAGGACAGAGATGAGGTAGAATCACCCCAAACCTTTGTACATTAGTACAAATGCCATTGTAAGTCTGAGATTTGAGAGGCCAGGTTTTTAAAAAGTAACTATGAATATCCAGCCCAAAGGTTATTTCCAAGCAGCTCCTTTCCTCCCTCCACGAGTTGCTGTTTTTTGTTTCTGACAGAACCTAATAAGGAAAAAGAAAATACTTTACTCTGTGGAGGGAATTAATGCAGCAGGCCTGCAGTGGCTCTTCTGGAGCCCTCCTCATCTACAGTGAAAATCCATGTAAGTCCCCTGTAAATACACACCCTCAGCACTTCTGCTAAATGCATGCTATTTACACAATAGCCCATTACAACAGCCCATCTGTCAACCCTCTTTCATGGCCACAGGTGGAAAATGAAAAATTCTTTTGAACAGAGCACTGAGGGTCTTTGGAGGAAAGCTTGTTTGCCGCTGTATAGCCAGGCCTCCCACGGAGCCAAGATCTGCAACCTTCTGGGGCTCCCAGCAGTGGCTGGCCTTTAGTCAAACAGTGCCCAGGGCAAGCTAGAATTTCATGCCTTTCCAAAACGCTAATTGATTGGGGATAAACATTAACCTAGAATTTCAGTTGTGCGCTCTAGTCCTAAGCATGCTGGGCAGCCACCCAGCTAACCCACCCCTCAGGCTAACCCTACTTCAAGGGTCTTTGCAGAAGACACAGAAGGTCATGGAAGTTTCATTCACTTTATAGTACAGACAACTACAAAGCATCTAAACATTTTTATTTTTAAGAGCTTCCCTTCAATTCAGAAAATTATTGTGAAACTATGGTGAACAGAAGCAGGGCATGTGCCAATATCTGGAGATAGACTCCCTGGTTCAGAGATCAGAGCAATGAAGCAGCACCTTAGCCCAAACTGTAAAATGAAGTCAGGCAATTATTTAGATCACATATGCACTTACAGTGACAGATAATCTACCCGTTCCCTGAACTCTGAGAGACATCTTGCCCTTCCAAAAATGTCGTCACAGGTTCTCAGCAGATCTGGCAAGGAGTAAGTGCAGTTTAAATACCACTGGCCGCAGTCCAACTCGGAGCATATAAGCCCTGGGCTCTCACCCCACCCGCCAGTGTGGGAATAAAGTTTCTAAGAGGCAGCTAGAAATCAAAGAAAGAATGACATAGATTTTTGTGACACTCTAAAACTATTTGCTGAGAGCTGTCAGGTTTCTAGTCTCCCTATTTTGTTTCCATAATGATTCGATTACTCAATTAAAAAAGAAAAAACCCACATTTACACACAACACAGGATTGAAAAAAGTCAGCAGCAGGAGACTGTTTCTAAAGGCAGGCTGTACCTTGCCATGGCCATATGGATTATGGTCATATTGGCCATTAACTATTGTATTACATTTCCCATTCTTTTTCTTTTTTTTTTTTCTCATTCTACTCATAGAATCATAGAATGAATAAGATTAGAAAAGACCTCCAAGATCATTGATTCCAAATATTAAGCTAGTGCCATCATATTCACCAATAAACCATAACTCCAGGTGCCACACCCATATGCCTTTTGAACACTTCCAGGGATAGTCATCCCACCACTTCTCTGGGCAGTCTGTTCCAGTGCCTGACCAACCTTTCAAAGAATATTTTTTTTTGCTAATATCCAACCTAAATCTTCCCTGGCACAATTTGAGGTCATTTTCCTCTTGTCCTGTCACTTATTACCTGGGAGAAGAGACCAAGTCTCCCTTCACAATCACCTCTTTTCAGGTTGTTGTAGAATCTCTTTGGGTAGGTGTAGAATCATCTCAAAGTTTGTTCATAATTCTGAATCATCCTTGCTCATCCCTGTCTCCTTTTTTCTTTTCTTTTTTTCTTTTTATGTGAAGTTATTCTTTCTGAGCCTTCTGCCCCAGTTTCATCCTGTAAGAGCATGAAACCAGTCACACTGAAAGTAAACTTTTGAACCTGAAGTGTTTGAGTTAGGTTAAAATTAGGTAACCATCTGTACACCAAAGGTCCTCCTTATGTTGAAAGAAGAAATAGAAAGATAAGACATGGCAAAAGTGGTGCAGATAAACCTTTCATTCTCTGCAGCATCACCAGCTGAGGACATGTCCACACCTGCCAGTGCAATACTACTCCTTTGGCTGTTGCTCAAATCCACCTTAAGCAAAAGAACCCTGATAATGACATCCTAGCTCAGGTACTAGAGGCAGAAGAACTACATTTACTCAGCACAGGATCCTAACAAAATTACTCTGCCCCTTAGCATGGCTAATTATCAAAGACACAACATTACCCTGAAAACAGATGAGAAACCAGCTTAGGAATATCTATAGTGTGCTGTATGGTTCAGTATAGATATGCCAAATTCAAGCTACTGTTCAGTACAATCCTTCCTGTGAATGCTACTCCCACAAATGTCAGTCAGAATCATATTTCTGAAAAAAAAGCCCCCAATGACAGCAACTGTGAAGTGTTTGGGAATCTGCTGCCTTCCAACTTTTAAGTCTTTTATGTATTTAAGATGTATAGCTGTCAAAATTAGAAGTTTTTCCATTATTCTTTGTCCTTTCCATCTTTTATCTTACAGCTAGGCATATTTGTTCCTACTGATAGTTAAGTTTTCTGCCTGGGGTGCATAAATACAAAATACTGGGTTATGTGGACAGGAAAGGTTATGTTGTCCATCAGACAACAGAAATTTGATGAAAATGTTCAATCCTATAATATTCATTTTCATCAACTTAATTGCCCAATCATAGCCCTAAGTGGCTTGTCAATTGTCCATTTTGAACTCCAGGAGTGTTGAGATCTGAGCAGTTGGAGAGAAAATCTGCCCCAGTAATACCTTTCAGTGGAAATAACACCAGATCCATGTGCTTATCCCATTGTGCTTTTTTTTTTACCCTCTGTAACATCTTTCAGATGAATAGTTATAGCTCATGGAAAATATGTCCTGGCTATTTCATATGATCTTGACTATAGATAGTTCTAACTATACATATAATTTTGCCTGGGTGCTGGTTAGAGCAGGCTGATGAGCTGTGGTACAGAATGCTGCAATTCTTTTATTTTGGGTCTGTACTGTCTGCCTGCCTGCCTTATTTGTAGCTGATGGCTAAATTCCTCTCTTTTACAATTGCTGAAATAGCCTTGAAATGGGAACTGCCTGTAATTGATGCAGTGATTTCTACCAGCATTTGCAGAATCTAAATGACAAGCTCCAAACACTAGCCACATCTGGAGTTGCATGTCCAGTTCTGTTTATCCCTGTTCCAAAAAGACACATTAAACATAGTGCAGGCCAGGAAAATTGCTCCCAGTTTTGCATGGAGAATGGGTTTCATTCTAGAAGAGACTGAAAACAAGACCAAGTGAGAGGGTAGAGACAGATTTAAGCTCTCCTAAGGGTACAATAGTCAGATCACAGCACTCCACTTCCATACCACAGCTGGGTCAGATCTGTCCTATTCAGAGCATGGCAAGGGTGGTTTTTATTTGTATCAGCACACAGGTGCATGTGGCCTGTTTAGCCTAAGAAAGCAAAGGTGTGTTAACATCACTGTTTGGATTCAGATTGATTTTGAAGCAGATCTCCTGATCTGATTGCTTCGCCTCTCAGAATGATTGTAGAAGGCATCAGAAGGATTCCTTACAGATTAAATTAATCTAGACAATGTGACAAAAGCTCATCTCCTTAGAAGTTCAGTGGGAGATTCCTCACGAGGGAGAGTGGTGAGGCAGGCACCAATCTCTTCTCTCTGCTGACCAGTGACAGGACCTGAGGGAATAGCCATGAAGTTGTGTCAGGAGGTTTACATTAGATATTAGGAAAAATAAACTAAGAGACCCCTTGCTGAGCCTTGCTGCCCAGCAAGATTGTTCCAAAGACTCCTTGTTTAAAATTAGCTCAAGCATTTTCACAATGTTCTAAGTTAATAAGAGTGACTGCCATGAAAAAATTAAAGAGAACCATTAAAATTATAAAGTTCAGGATCATCTTTCTAGTCAGACTGAAAAAGGATAAGGAGTTTTCAAAAATATTTTAAATTTATGGGAAGGATTGCACAATCTGGCTGCTTGTGTTAATCAGGGGATGGAAAGGGCTTTGTAGATTTTACAAACTGATTCCCAGGGGCCCATATCCTTTGTGACTTGCCAAAAGGTACATCAGCTCTGGCACATCTGTAATCACTGAAGTTCATACAACCTAGCTGGTATCTATGCTCAGAAAGAAAATTAGTGCTAGAGCCCAGGACTCTCAGCCATAACAGATCTTTACTTCTCCCAGGTACATGCCCTGGGCTGTTGCAAAAGAGAAGAACACCTGCTGCTGTGACAAGCACCTGTCAGGGACCCACTCAGAAGAAACGTGCTCTTGAATTTCCTAAGGCTAAAGTGGCAGTAATTTGATTCTGGCCTTTCACTGTTTCCCTTAAAAACTTTGTTAGATTATACTTGTTTTATAGGGAATTTGGATGAAAGGATCAAGCACATGGATGCATCTGAACAGTCAGTTCCTCAGCATCAATGGAAAAATCTCTAAGGTATGCAGAAGACATGCGGTTTTGTGATTAGTGAGCAGGACAGAGAGGTCAGGAACTCTGGGCTTCTCATCTCTCTCACTGTCTTCCTCTGTGTCCTTGGGAATGTCACTTTAACTTCTGTGCCTCAGAACCCACATCTGAAACAGAGATCATGAAACCTCCTCTTACTCATTATGATCTGATCATATTTGTAAAGTCACCTCAGTCTTCAAATGGTAGGACTTTATGGGTCCTAAGAACCATTAGTGTGGGCTGAAAGATATGCAAAGTAAATAGCTAGAGTTCCACTATAGGAGTTATTTAAGGAAAGTGTGGGTGTAAGCCTAATATAAGTCATGTTCAAGAAACACACTTTCTTTGTTTCATTATTCATTTCCCTCTTGGCATTCAAAATATTTAGAAATGAATAATTTTTAACATTTGTGGTGGTTTTTTTTCTGTGATTGAGAATGCAGTAGTTCTTGAAAACTGGACAAGTTTTAAATAAGCAAAGTAAAAATCCACAAACGTTGGAAATTTGAGCACAAATTAATATATTCTTTAAGGGGGAATTTTTTATGTTTACTTACTGACTGTACTTGTGATGAAATTAAAATAACATGACAACTTGTTTTTCAAGAAATGAGGAACTCCAAAAATATCAGTATGATTGTTACTTAATTCTGTACAGTTTTTAAAATTGTGTTGTTTAGAATGACCTTCTTAAAGAAAATGACACTAAAGCATGTATCAAGAACAATCTTAGAGAATTACATCAAGCACCATGTGTTGGTTCTGCCTGCTGTGTCTGCCCATCTCTTTTAGTGCCACAGCTGTTTAGTGCTTGTTCATAATCAGAATGTCTCTCCAATTCCAACAAGAAGCACTGAATCAAGTATCATAATCAGAATTATCTTGAAAGTGTAGCAGCAGTCACCAAACCCTCTGCTCTGCTACCTGGGTTTATTCTACGTGTATGAAGGTCAAAGGCTGGCTTGAGGTCAAATGATGGCTGTTCAGGTCATGTCCAGCCTGGAGTGGGTATGGAGTAAAGATCTGAGACTGAAATCAAGATGTAGCTGGTTCCAGGACTAGTATTTTGGGACAGGCCTGTAAAAACCTCCAGGTGAATTTTATTTTCATAGCTATATGACCAGTACAAGCAGTGATATGAGGAGAATGTCCCACTGTACTCTGCACTGGGACGGCCTCACCTTGACCACTCTATGCAGTTTTGAGCACCAAAACATAACAAAGATTTAAAGCTATTAGAGACCATCCAGAACAGGGCTCCAAAGATGGTGAAGGGCATTGAGGGGAAGCCACATGAGGAGCAGCTGAGGTCACCAAGACAGACCAAGACAGATGACTGGCACTCCCCTTGACAGAGCCATTGACCACAACACTCTAGCTGTGTCCATCCAACAATTCCTTATCCACCAAACCATCCACCCTTCATATCCATGTTTCTACAATGTGGAGATAAGTGTGAGACCGAGTCACAGGCATTACAGGTATTAAAAAGGCCTTATTTTTTAACCTAAATAGTTCTACTACTCTGATTACTCTGAACAAGTTCAAAAGAGTGTTCAGAACAATGGTTCTGCCAGACTTACAGAAAGACCTGGGGGGAGATAGTGATGAACAGCAGATTTAGGATATTGGGACTTCTTAGTGACAGCACTCACTTGTGTCAGTGCAAAAATGCAGCCTGTGTCTGCAGGAGAAAAAAAAACACTATTTTTATGAATGTGTAGTTTCTGTGACTGGTATGATTACAAGACACAACTTTTTATTTGTATTTTTATTGTATGGTTTGTAACCATGGGGAAAATCAGCAATGAGGTCCTATCAATAGAATGACTTGAAACCAACTTACAGTTTAAACGTGATTTTCAAAAGGGCTTTGCTTTCTTCTTGAAAAGAATTGGAAGGAAAATAGACTTCTTTCACATTTTTTAAATCAAAGGAGCTCTCAGTTGTATTGGCCTGGTCGAAATTTCATATACAAGACAAAGTCAATTATGTGTTTCAGATGTCCTTGTGGAAACTCAGCTAATTCTTTACAGCACCTGATTTTGATCCAGAAAACATGCTCCTTCTGGTTTGAATTCAACCCAAAGCGAAACCACAGGGAAAGCTGAGGTCCAGAACTTGGAATAAAATACCACTAAAAGGGCACAAGTGGCATTGTTGAGGAATTTCTTCTACAAGTCACATTTGGTTACGTCTCAGTAAAATGCCAGATCAAACGCCTGCCAGTTACTGTACAAGTTAGATTAGAAACAATATTCTGGTTACTTTGAGGTAGGGTCAGACAAGGACAAGTTAGACAAGGTTGTGGAGGACAGGCAAGGGTCACACACTGAGAGCAAACCCCACACACTCAGTTCCCAAAATGTACACAGGCAAACAGAGCCCTTTCAACTACACAGCTCTCCAAAGCCAGTCCTCTGTTCTGTGAGCCAGGTGCTAGGTAGGCCCAGCTGGACAGACAAACCTTCCATCATCTCTGTTCAGGACAAAGGTGGGACCTGTGATAAGAAAGGCTGAATTTCACAGCTGAGCCCTACACCACACACAGCATGGCTGACCATCCACAAGAGCTGAAAACATATTATATAACTCATTCACTGGAGGAGGAAATCCTGCAGAGCTCTGTGTTCGAGTCCTTGTCTCATGAATACATCTGCAATAGGCACTGAGAAGTGCCCAATGTGAGGCAGCCCAGTTGAGAGTTGAATACAACAAAGTATTCATGGAGAAGTAATGGGGTTTTTTTCAGAAAAAAAGGGAAACTGTACTTCCTCACTTGCCATGAGGCTATGAAAGGGATGGGGCTACCTCTGGCACAGTCACAGCTCAAGATATCCTTTGAGCAGCCTTCTGTGGCTCCCAATGTCTCTTCCTTCATTTTACAGAGACATTTGATATTGTTGTTGTCCATGCCGATGCATTTTCCTCATTTTGTTCCTGATATTTGTGAAATTGCCTCACAGGATTTTAGTGTATTCAGTCAGGATTTATGAACAGGCTCTAAAGCAGAAAACCTGCTGCTGAATATCTATGCTTGGTCACACTTTGATAACCAGCCACTTAGAAGGTTAAAATATAACTTCTGTGACATGGATTTCTTCTCAGTTTACTACAAAAAGAGTTTGCAGACAGTGCTGTATCACAACAGAGCCCTTCTTCCTGTTTGTCTGTCCTATGGCTTCATAAATCTCTGCTTGTGACATCATAATCTGTTGCTGTGGGAATCCTGCTGGTATCACAAACAAAGGATTACAACCTCAAAGTAGGAGCAAACAGAAAAAAGAGATTGGTTCCGTGAGAAACAAAACATCCTCAGGGAAGATGAATAGATCATTCTCCCAGACCTTTCAAGATCAGGCTTACCCATGTCCTGGAAACCTGAGACTGGATTCCAGATTGCTGTGTCTTAGTAACCTCATCTTCAGTGTCAAGAACCTACTGAAGGCTCCCTTCATATCTACCCCATCCCTGTAACACCCCCCCCCCAAAACAAACAAACAAACAAACAAACAAACAAACACAAAACCCAAAGACCAGATAGGGATGCAAAGCCTTTTAGAACAAGTTCTTAGGCAAAACATAGAGAAATATCTCTTTTGAAATGAGTGTAAAAACACATTCCTACCAGACAAGGTAAACCAGCTAGAATTCACATGTATAAAATGAGTTTATATTAAGGAGAGTTCAATTCAGCCTCTATCATCATCCTATTTAATAATTCTGCTTTCTTGATTTCATCTTTGAAGAACATGCCACAAGGTTTTGGCCACATCCCTGTGGACACCTGTGTGAAGGGTCCCCTATGGGAACTGCTGCAGGGCACTCACATCTGAGGAGTTCAGGGACCCCGTGGGTCCCAGGCAGGTGTCAGTGGTATCACACACCCTACAGTTGCTGCAGTAAGAGGGAGGAGGAGAGCACCTCAAGGTGTTTGGTGTGTTCATACTATGGCTGACTGAGACCCCTGAGAGTCACTGCAGCTTTGGAGTTGATACCAGGGCTCACAGGAGTACTGCAGCTAGAAAAGGAGAAAGGGTTTGGTGCTCTTCTTCATAATTTCCACACAGGGCTCGTCCAATATTTATCCTTTATTGCTAATCTATTCGAATAGAATTTGAAGGAAATGCAAGATCAGTAAAGGCATATGCAAATATAACTTTTTTCTTGTAGGTCATTGCCATAGAAACTATTGCTACAGGATCTGGAGAGACATGGCCAGATCATAAGGCCACAGAAATGAGGGTCTCGGCCTCTTGGGTCCAGTAACATTAATTCTTGTGAAGCTTTACTCCGTTTTTTAGGCAAATTATTTATGTTTTTTTCCTTAGTTTTTCTACCTGCTATATGGGAATACAAATTGCAATTTATCTCACTGGAGTCTGAGGAGGAAACCTTATTTTGTGGGGACAGGCAACTGGAGAAGACAACACAAGTGCTTTTAGGAATCACTTTTCAATGAGTTTTAACATCTCTTTTAGATTCAGGCCTACAGAGTCCATGCATGCACACAGCCTAAGGACCTTTCCCAACTTGTGACTTACAGCAATAACTGAGTGTCATCCAGCAGATCCTGACTCTTCACCAAGTGATGGATGTGAGCAAAGTCAGTCCACAAACCCTGTGTCCTATCCTACATCTTGTGCAATATCTCTGCACCAGGGCAGCACTGGGGCCAGCAGGAAGGTCCCTGGGATTGCTCTTGCAGCCCTCTAGGCACAGATAGCCTCTTCAGTAAAATTTTTAAAATATTCCTTCAAATAAACCACTCTAGGTGAGAATGTTGTTTCTCAGTGAACAACCTTTGACCACACTGTAGCCTAAAGCAGTCTTTGCCCCATGCTTCCTGCCTTATGCTCTTGAAGCATCTCTTGTGCTGGCAGTAGTGATTGCAGAGCCTCCCAACACAGAAAACTGATCTCTTTCTTTTTCCTGTAAGTTTTTCAGACAAATCAGCTTATTCATATGGTTGATGATATGACAGCTAGTCCTGAGGGAAGGGACTGTGTGGTCAGAGCACAGGGGAAGAGCTGAACTGCTGCTTTGACAGAAGCCCACATGCAGACTGGGCTAAACTGTTGAGGAAATGGTTCCCTCACCAACCTATTTTGTCACCATTCTCTTGCTTTCTTTTACCATAAGCCTCATTCCTCTGGGTGGGTATTGAAGGACTCCACTTTGTTTCATTGCAGTTGCATCCCAAATTTTCCTGGGCAGGTGAACATCCAGGTAGTGTGGAAGCCTGTATTAGATCTTGAGAGAGTACTGGAGTGGAGGGTACTTGGGGAGGCTGAAATAGTTGTTGAAAGCTATTTGCTGGCTGGTTTCTAGGAGACAGCATGACTCATTGCATCTTTCCTTGTAGTCTGTGCCTCTCAACCATTTATCAACTAACATACTTGATCAAGACTGATAAAAAATCTTTTTAGAAAAATTATAGAGATGCACTATAGAATGGGAACATTAAAGTGTGGAAATAAAATGATTGCTGAAGATAAGGTCTGTTCTACTAGCATTGAAGAATGTAGGTTCACATTCATCCCAAGGGATTTATTGGTGGAACTCCCACTAGTGCAAGTAATAAATGCATGCATAAATCCCTTTGTATCTTGACAATTTTCCCCTAATCATACTTTGACCAAACTTCACAGTCAGCAGTCTTTCTGTGTTTGGGGGTGTACGTGTGTTAAAATTATTATTGCCATTATTTCATTCAGTACCGCCTAAATATATCAAAGCTAGAAAAGATTCTTAATTTTAGTTGAAAGTGTAATTTACACCATTTATAAGAACAATAAATAACAGTAGTTGCAATAATAACAGTAATGCTCCAGAACATGATTTTAAAATCACAAAAAAAGCAAATGTGGTGCAATAATCATAAATAAGTAATAGCTGGCAATTAACACATTGCATTTCAAGCTCTGAAAGGAAAAATGACACTAGGGTGATAAGGCTGTTTTCTGCAGCTCATTTAGAATAAAGGTGTAAATGGCATACATGACATTTCATCACTGAATATACCCAGAGATTAGAATGCAGGAAGGAAGGCAGAGCCATCATATGTAGGTTACACAGGAAAGTTCAGCTACTGCTATAGAATGTACAGATTTGGTCTTACAAAAACAGTCCTCTAAATGCCTTTTCTGACAAGCAGGAATATGTTTTCAAACATTTGATTAATCTTGATTCATCAAATATTATCTTCACTATACATGAGAAGTATCCTAAGCCCTGACAAAGCCCAGGAAGCAGAAAATGAAATAAAAAAGAACAAGTTTGCTACACATCCAGAAAACAAATCAATAAAAGTGACCACTGAAAACGACAAAATTCCTTTTTATGAAAATATAGTGCTCTCATTTTGAGGTTGATGAGGTAAAAGGCTCTGTTCATGTTGAATTTTAAAACACAAAGCTGAAGAAAGCAGATGACATTTCCCACATTGTGGACCTACTTTAGAACTATAAACCTAGTTTTTAGTGGTTTAGATGTCTATAAAAGACATGTTCAAGATGGAGGTGCTAAAAGTCATGGATGTGCACCAGAGAGTGCAATTCCAGAGCAAACAGATCTTCTCCTGGACCTAGGTGGAATCCATGCAAGGGGGGTTTGTACTAATGAAAAAAAATTAAGAACAAGACTCAGGCCGTGGATAATGCCTCTGGCAGCCTGCTGCACCTCGAGTGCATGGGCAGCTGCTCTCTTTGTGCATCAGGACCCGACAGTGTGGTGCTGCTAAGCAAACTGGAACTGGAGACAGCTTCCTCCTGACCATGGGCTCCCCTGTGCTGCAGACAGGCAGCTGGCTCCGAAAAGGAGCAGCCACCCACGCAGGGCAGGCTGGCAGAGAGCTGAGAGCACCAGCAGCCTGCTCCAACCCAGGCCCTCCACACTTGGACCTGTCACCAGTGACTCACGGTGAAGCTTGGCATTCTTCCTCAAATGTGGTTTTTATCTGCTAGAAAGGCTGGAGAGTGAAATGTTTTATCCAGCTCAAAGCTTTAGTTTTGTTTTGGTAAAATTTCTACATGTATGTGCACAAAGGGTGCACTAAAGTGTCTTTGAAATATGTATTCCATTAACCAGAAGAAATTAGTATTCTGATTAACTACACAACCTTGCCTCCTAAATGCCTCTGCCATTTTACTGGGAAGTCTACATTTACCTTGGATATTTCAAGTTTCAATTATTTAAAAATAATACATAATCCTTTTTTTATGGCTGTACCTTAAATTCCTGTACATCTCTATTTGCTACAGAAAAAAATACATGGAAGTGGGGAAAGAAAATGCTGGCACTCAAGTGATCTCTTCTCCACCAGCATGTGGGAGAAAGAGGTTCTCTTCCAACCCTCTTGTTCCCCAGGCTGTCATGGGCACCGAATGCTGCAGAGATAGCAGCAGCAGCTTCTCCAGCTGATTAACCAGAGACAGTGACAGACTTTAACAGGAGTGCTACCCAGCACTCCAGAGCCAAAGGAATAGTTGCCTCAAAATAGAAGCAGATGGATCTGCGCAAAACGATGGGACTTTGGAATTCAAAAAAGTGTGTTAGTGGCAAGGGAAAGAGGGAATTGTGTATCTCATTTTAAAAGGAATATACGCTCTGTCTCTTACTATCTTTTTCAGCAAGAAGATAAGGAGGTCAGGCTGTACTGAAATACAATGAGCTGTGGTAAATCGTGATTTTAAAATATGTTGAAACCTTTAATAGTAACAATAGAAGACATTTACAAAAAACACCATGTATAGATGATTTATACAGGGCTAATTATCCTGATAATAACTATAAGTAGAAATAAACTTGGGTGTTTTTTTAATATATTGGACATATCAAGTGAACTATGTGGAAAGCAGAGAAATGTCCTATTTTACAAATAAAGTCCAAGTGTGGAGCTGAATTTGAAATTTATCACTGGGATTTCCTGAGTCTGAGAGACATTTGCTGGTGTAAGGATCAAACTCAAAAGTCAGTAGGCCTGAGTTTCCAGCAGTTTTTTACACTAGGGTAACTTCTTGGACCTCAGTGAAATTGTTCTAGATCTGTACTCTGGTAAGCAAAAATAAAATTATCCTCAAAGGATAACTTCCTGTCAATTTATTGATCTGATTCCAACACAGCAAATCTACTTCCTAAGTGCATGTTGCAGGGCTTTAGGATTGCTTTATACTGCTCTGAGAGGAAGGCACTTGTCACACATGTGCCATAGTGTCCTCCAAAACACTGTAAATTACACTTACCATAAGATTCAGCTCATCTTTGGCTACAGACTTCTAAGGATGCACTCCGTATTAGAAAATTACAAGGGACTGAACCCATTCTCCAATCTCTGGGCTTCACTCTGTGCTAATTTTTTTCGCATCCACATGATTAAACCCTTTTAGCCTGTAAAGCAGCCTGACCACATTTAACACACTTATTGAGGAGGTGTCAGGCCCCTGCTGAGCCCCAAACTGTGTGTGGGCACTGTCTGGGCTGCTGCTGATGGTGCTCACAATTTGACCATATGGATGGTCATGCACTGGTGCACAGGGCTGTGCAATTGCCTGGCTCAGTTTAGTGGTGTAAAAATGATCTTAGTGTCTAAGCCTGTCTGCTGCCTCTTAAATGCCCTTCTTAGAAAAACTGACACCTAGAGATGCCCGTTTCTCCTCACTGAATTTGGAAAAAATCTAAAGTGATTCATTCAGATCAAGACTTTGACTTTCTCATGCCTAAAGTGAAGTGTCTGCTAACCAGAGTGTTTTGAGGACACCATGTGTGTTAATCAATGAAGAAAGAAAAAGGTTAGATTTCTTACTGCATGTGCCTGGATTTTAGTATCTGGTAAAGCTGAATCTCTGAGTAAAGAAATAAAGAGTGAAAATAAGGCAGTCTCTGACACATGTAGATCGATGCAGAAGCAAGCACTCACTGAGACTGGCCAGATGCTGACACCATGCTTTTCTCCTGTCTGCTCTGTAAGCAGTATAAACAGTAATAGGTATTGTATCATTTTAAATTGCCTCATCGAATGTAATGCTGATTTTATACTGTTTTGAACCTCCTAGCTACCAAGGAGCAGAGAATATTTACTCTCATCTTAAAAGATTTTACCTGGCGAGACAGAGCAAACAGCAGTCAATACCATTAGGGTGAGCAAGACCCTTCTGCACTCCCAGCAATTCTTCAGGGTACAGTCCCTGCAGAGCCCTGAGGGATCTCAGATTAAAGTGGAAAAGCAGAGTAATGGGCATGTCAGCACAGTGTGATTCATCATCAGTCAAGTTAAAGTTTGGGGGACACACGGACACTTACCCTAATGAAAGGAGAGTAAGCTCCCACTTACTGCCCTTGTTACCTAATGCTTGACATGGCCTCAGTGCTCAGTTAGATTTGGCAAAGACCCAGAGAGAGATGCTGATATCGAAAGTTGCAGTTGCTGATTCTTTGAGTGTCCCTTGATGCATCTGATTAAAGCAAATGATCGATACTAAACTTTGAGAAAAACTAGTGTGGGGATGTTATGGATGACAGCCCATGAATAAATAACTCTGATAATGGCATTTGTCTTACTATAAAGCTCATTCATAATTTAGCAAGAATAATGCCCATTAAAGAACACCTAGAACGATCACTGACAAAATAAAGAGTTAATTGGTTTCTATCTTCTGGGAACTCTCATAATAAGCTCAGTATGGAAAACTGGCTATGAACTCTACATAGCGATTATAAAAGTATCTACTCTCCAGGTTGCCTCCTCCTCATTTAATCTTTCTGCAGCACTTTTTGGACATCTGCTTTTGATATACATTCTCTAAGTTGGAAAGGAAAAATGGTGAGAGAGGTCCTATCTCTTTCTCACAAAAATAAGGAAGAATTTGACCCAATCACCACTGAAGTCATCAGAAACTGATTTGGGTCCCAAAGTAGATGTCGTGGGAACCTTAAAGTAAATATTGCTCCTTATTAAGCAAATAAGTGTTGCTGTATGCTAAATTTAGAGGAAGAAATAACCCAGTTATGTCAGAGGAGTTATGTACTTTAATAAAATGTAGCTTGAATATTCATACCGTACAGTCATGTAATGCCTATAAAATGTTTCCTGCCCCACTACCACAAAAACAGTTTGCAGATGTCTTTTAATCTAGAAAGACTGTCTGTCTAAGGCAAGGGGAGAATGCCAATATCAGAGCCCTGCTCCTCCAAAATACAAGTGGTTTGTATTTTCACATAAGGATTGCGCATATGCACTGGCACATCTGTTCACTACGCAGTCCCACAGCCTGGAATAGATAACACTGACTTTGGGGATTAATGTCAGCCTCACTTGAATAACAAACACTTGTGCTCTAACAGTCTTTGCAGCACTCAGACAGGATACACTTCTGTGGATGTTGTGTCAAAATGCAAAGTACCATCCCATCCTGCCCTCACTGGGCGATCACCTGTTTCTATTTAATGTCTTCTATTTAACAAGTATAATATGATGGTGATGGAGCCAGAGTGTTTCAGAAGCATCTTGGAACAATACTCCATGTGGAAAATTATGGTGTCCCATAGTGCTCCACATCTACCCCAACTATATTAAACACTACATAAAACAATCTGAATTCCAGACGTTCTCTTTAGATATTGTAAGTATGCTATGCCAGTATTTATGAGATCAAAAACATGCCAAGATTTTAAATCCATGATTCTGAATAGAAACTTTGTGTTTCATACAAGACTGAGCTCTCAGGATATTGCTCCTCTCCCCTCAACATGCCACAGCCTCAATTTTGAATGTGACCAAAAATGGCACCACTGTCACTTCTCTTGAATCAAAAGAGAAAAGCAGAAAGATTTATCACAGTGTACTCTAGACATCTGCTTTTAGAGACCAAGCAGTTTGGGTATTGGCATCCAGTGACATCCTACAATTCTTCTGATGCCTCTGCACCCAGACCTGGCAGTGCCTCTTCTGACTCTTGGCTGTGTTGGTCAACATTAGAGAACAGCCATTGCTAATTGGCACTTGGTAAGCAATCAGGGCTGTAAGAGAAATGGTTTCACAGGCCTGAAGGGAGAGGCAAGGGAGATGTGTGAGAGGGCAGGGAGGCAGCCAGCTTCCCTCAGGCCCACTGGCAGCAAGGTTTGCCATCATCTCCAGCCACACACAAGATTTGCACCTCAAGCCCCTTGCATTGTCATCCCTTACATTAGCTGAGATTTCTCCCTCCCCTTCCAGCCCATTTCAGTCTCTTTTGCACAATGAAGTCTGTAGGAGTGCAAAGAGCAGGGGGCTGAGGTACCAGGACAGATGGATGGAGCAAAAGAGGATTGAGGACCAAGGGTGAAAGCTGTTTGTCCTTGATGGAAAAGTGTTCCCATGGTTCTGTCCCACTGCACAGAGGTAGCCCAGGGCAGGAAACCACCTGGCACAATGTGAGGGGAACCATCACAAGGCAACTGCCTTGCATACACACACACAAACACACATACACACACACAAATACACACACATATACACACACAGACACACACATATATACACAGACACACAAACACAAACACACACACAAATACGCACACACATACACAAATACACACATATACACACATACACACACACAAATACACACACACAAACACACATACACACACACAAAGGTAGCTGGAGCTGTGGTTCTGGGGGGAAATGATGCAGATTGGAGTCCCTTAAGCTCAGAGAGTTTCACCTCAGGCCAAGGGGCTGTACCATCTGGGCAGTTTTGTGGTGGTTTTTCTTTTCCCCAGGGGCAGATGTGGGTTTCCTGGAATAATATGTGTGCACTTCCATGTGCTAGATTGCACTTTTCTCCTGTGGCTGTCCAGAGTGAATTGTGGAGGGCTGAAGCATGCTAATGTGGAGAGCTTGCACTGCATGCACCATATGAGCCATTCCAGGGAGATTTTAGTCTCTAAGGATAGTAGCCCAACATACTTAATGAACACTGTTACTTTCTATTATTTCCTGTAAGAGAAAGTGGAGAGAGATGATTCACTAAGGAAATCTGCATAATTAGGGTCCATCATTTCCTACAGATGGGAACATCACAGGCAAAGCAGAACACTTCCCCCCATCCTTTTAGCAATTCTTCTCAAGTAGCTGCTAGCTTCTCCACCTCTGGCAAGGAAGAAGGAAGAGCTAATGCCCAAGAAATCTCCACCAGGAGAGCTGCTTCCCCCTTGCTGCAACTGTTACTTCTCCCCAGCTTTCTAAGTCCACATCTTTTCTGCTTAAGAAATGTGCAGTTCAATTTCATTTTCTTTTATGATATGTGGCTTTATGTCGATTTATAAATCACATACTAACCACAAACCAAATTTTGGTCTGGCAGCTTAGGAGCAGTATGTTGGTGTGCTGAGGCCTGGTCTTTGCCAGGATCTGCCCAATGCCATGGGAATGGCACAGACTTCCTTCAGATCAGCCCTTGAAGAAGAGCAGTCTTAAATCCCTGCTTTGGCCAGCTTCATATTTTGCTCTGCCTCTGTCCCCAGACAGGGTGACCCTGTGAGGTTTGCATGTGACAGTCACCAAGTGGGAAACAGGGAGGGAAACAGGGGGTTGGATAGTTCAAAATGGTGAGAAGTGAGAAATCACAATTTATATATTTTGTATTACCTTAGAAGAAGTTAGTGGCACATTTCTTAATACTAAAATAATTTCTAGAGGGTACTGTAGTACAAGGTAAAATTCACTGCTACCAACAATGGTAGAGTGCACTCTACTCCACAACCTCCTGTTCAGGGCTAGCTGTGGCATAGGTTTGGACAGCCCTCCTCCCTTCCCCAGGCCTGTTTAACTCACTACTTGGGCAGGAAACTAATTCAAAGAGAATGAGGAAAGGATGGCAGAGGTCTAGGAGAGGGCTAGATTTCTGTTGGGTCAGTGAGTTAAAGAAGTCCAGGGACATATCTGGAAAGGGACAGAACAAATGTAAAGGAGAACACAGGGCTATAGGGTAGGGGAAGAAATCAGAGGGGAGATCAGTATTTCAATAGAAGCCAATTCTTTTGCAGTCTAGATTGCTCTTAGAACAGCACCCTTTGTATCAGCATGAAGGTACAAAATACAAGTCTAGGACAGCCCTAAGTTAGGCATCATCAGAGTGGGTTTGCTTTTAAAACTACTTCAATGGAAAAATCACCTATAAGCAAAGGTTGGTGGGGGCAGACATAAAATATTACCTTCATTCAGAAGCTCTGAGCACCTGAGCAACATCAGAGCTGGAATGTCATGCTTGAGGATGTCTACTGACCTCTTCTACCTTCAAAACTTTTCCCAAGGTTTTTTTCAGTTGGGTGTTTGAATTTATGTCTTATTCTGCAATTCTTATTCTGCAAACTGATAGGAGAGGGTTGGAACCTGGATTGCTTGATATTTTTAGTATAGTTTTTTAGTTTTTGATGTGCTTTAAAAAGAAATTTTATGACAAGTGAACAACATATAACACTTCAAAAGAAAATCCTCAGAATATTAGACTTTATGTAGTGTTGATCAAATTAGGATATCAAACAGATTTTCTAAGAAATGTTCTTGTGATGACAGATTATCATAATCTCATTTTTCTGGCAAAACGTGTGGACTGTATACTTTTCAGTTTGCTTTCCTTTTTTCCCTCTCTTTAGTTTTCTAATATATTAAATTATCTTATCTCCAGTGTTAATCCAGCTTTCTTAGTAGCTCAGTATATTACCTAAACAATCATTTTTCACAGCTCTGAACTCAAGTCCAGCAAAAGTGGGAAGTTTCATGGATCACGTGAGAAAGCCTTTCCTTGTAGGACTCTAAGAATTAATCAGTCTGGATAGGTTTTGTATACAGTAATAAGCACCTCATTTTTTGTGCCAAACCTTCAAAAGGTAGAAATTAGTCCCTCTGCCTTCCACCTTTTAAAATAAGGATAATTACCCTCAGCTCCACAGTAGCTGGAAACTTTAAAGTTACATATAAAACCTGTGGTGCATCTAAAGACCGACTGAAATGTTTTGTGCCTTTTTTTTTTTCCTTCCAGTTCTGTTAATACTCTTACTGCTTTGTAGATCAATAGTAGCTTTTCCTAAACAATAGCATAAATCAAGTGGTCCTTTTGGCAATATTAAAAGAGCCATTTTTGTGATGTGGTTAGTTTATTATAAAGTATTCATCAGCAAACCTCTGTGGGGAGGAGCAGATTGTGAACAGGGCTAACAAATGGCAGCCTGCCACTCACAGAGACCACGGACCTCACTGATTTGCCCAAAAAGCAACTGCCTGAGGTTTCTTATCTCTTCTAAAGTTTCACACTAAATCGAAGACCTCGACAAGAACTTCCTGTCCCCTTGTAAAAGCCCTTCACCTAAAAACTGCTGGAAGCTTGTGACCTTCAAAGGTGAGATCTGAATATCAGCTCTCCCCTTGTGCCACTTTGCAATACAAAGGAACCTCTGAGCTTTAATTGTCAGACAAAAGACTCTCTTTTAGCCTACACAGTCCCTTTAATTAGGGTCTGCAAGTGTATACATCAGTGACCTTTAATGGCAGGCCATTAGCACCTTTAAACATTACACCCTGATTGGCTTAGAGTCTGTGTGCAGAGAATGTTTTCGGTATTTAAAGGTCTCTTTAATCTAAGGGAAAGGATAATAAGATCCATTGCTTGGAAACAAAAGTCGGCAGAATTTTGTACCTGCTTGTTCTACATCGAAGACACCTTGCCACTGAAAAACCTTCCCCAGGTGTGGTCTCACTTGGAATTTAAAGCCCCTTAGTGTTGACAAAATGAAACCAGTAAAGAGTGGTAAACAGCAGGGAAGGAGTGTGAAGTGTAGAGGAGCATTATACATCTGGCCACAGAGCTGTTTATGACTCGGTTAACAGAGCTCAGCTGAATCCCTGGAACTGGCTCTCCCCTGGGGCTCCACTACCGTCCTTGGGGCTGAATTCTTCCTCCAAACCTTAGCCCAGTGTTACCACCACCAGTCTTTGTGGTGCTACAGGCTGAACTGAGCAAAGGAAATCATCTGGGGGGGGGGGAAAGGCAATGAAAAACCCCAGCCTAGGTTTCTTCTCAGTTGGACCAAACCAGATTAATTCATTGATCTGCTTCATGGCAAGACCTCCCCAACCACGAAACCCACAGAAACAGGAAGAGTGCTTTGTGGTTCAGAGTAAGGAATCACTGCTGCAGGGTAGTGCCACAGTATCGCTGCCAAGCATTAAACTTTGTCTTTCATGTGTTGTTTTGCAAGGTGAAGTAGTCAAAACCGTGAAATTATCAGCTTAATTATATGGAAAGACTGCAGAACAAAAACTAGTAGAAACCTACAAAGTTAACCTCAGTTCTCTACCCAGTCTCCTGATACAGGATTTTCATCTGCAGCTTTCCAATGAGAAACCCCTCCCTCTCTAGGAAGCATTATGCTCCATGGTCCTGGTGATCATGTCTGTCATGGGGATGTTTTTTCAGGCCTCCGACTAGGAAATTGTTTATGGTCCATTTAAATAAAGGTAATCTGAAACAAAAAAAAAAAACAAAAAACCAAAACCAAAAAAAAAAAAAAAAAACAAAAAAAAAAAAAAAAAAAAAAAAAACACAACCCACNCAGACATTCCAGTGATGGGGACTCTGGGATCCCACCTATACCTTTACCTCCCTGATAACTGTGAATCCCTAATCTATCCCTTCAGGGCACCTAGAAAGATTTTCAAATTTACTCCTTTGCTAGGAGGAAAGCAAAGGCCTAGCAGGTCTTATAATATGGAATTTGCTAAACCTATTGTACTCCAGGGAGATGCCAGAAGTCCTTGGGTAAGGACTTAGATGAGTTCTGAGGTGGGTAAGAGATACTAACCATCATTTCAGTGCTGAAGGTGCCATCACCACTTTCAAACAGCAAGCTGGTACAGATTGTAAAGGCATAATCTCAAATCATATTTTGCTGCAGATTCTGTACCTGACTTGGGTAAAACTGGGAAAAACAGTGTGTGTGGATCCTCAGGAACTAGGACTTTGCCAGCCAGCAGTCATTTTTGCATCCTGATCCTGCACAACCAGCAGATGCTCCTTCCTGCCAACACACAAACATCTGGAACCACTTAGATTATTGTTGTCGGATGTGAGAAAATGTTCCTTTACCTTCCTTTGGCTTTTTATTTTCTTTTCCACTGGTCCCCTCTGCACATAGAAGCTGTTGGCCAAACCTACATACAAAACTCTCTTCCCTTCTCCCATACTTGTTATCTGTTTTAGGCAGACACCCAAGTCCCTTCAGACTTCAAAGATTTTAGCATGCAAGCCAAGAACCAGCCATGTTTTGTGCACTCCTTCTCCTCTCAACCTCCCCCTGACTTCTCCAGGCTGTAAAACTCCAAAACCGAGTTTTCAGTTATCCAGAGTCCAACTGTTTATCATAGCAATACCCTCTGGGGCTCCTGGAGGAGTCATGGTGATGAGACTGAGCATTCCATAAGCACTGGAGAGAGCAAACATAGGCCCTCTCTTTGAGAGAATGCCCATGTGATGCTGACCCTCCTCCTGCCAAAGCCCAAAATAACTTGTTTGGGAGAGTAAAAACACAATTAGTCATCACTCCCTGCAGATAAGCACTTGCAATCTGACAGTGCTGGGTCATGTTTGCTGGGGAGATAAGTTGGAGGCTGAGGCACAGGAAGTGCTTTGGCCAAACAGTGTTTGTGGGGATGCCTGGCCTGTTCCTGGTTCCTGAATTAGCAACATCCCTTTTTCAGCTCTGCAAGAGGTCTGGTGGCACCAGTCTAACCAAAGCAGGGAAAATCTTTGCAAAGAGGTCCTTTTGCCACACTGTCCTGGAGCATGGCATTTATAAGAGGAATTCTCTGTGGTCCTGTGCAACCAATCTCCTGCATGACTCTAGTGCAGTCAGCCTGCCTACACCACCCCCATTAAAGACCTGTGACCACTTGGAAACTCTCTTCTTTTTCTCTCATGAAAGAGCATTGTTCACAAAGCAGTGTGCATCCCACACTGTGAAATGTTGGGGCCCTTAGGCTGTCTCTCCAGAACACCAGTTGTTATGGCAGAAAAGAACTCCCAGACATCAAGCCTCCAAATAAAAAATATTTGTGTGTATGAAGAAAAGGAAATGTTTGGAAGATCAACAACTTTTTGCTCATTTCACTCAGCATCTAGAGAAATCATCTGATGAAGAGGGTTTCCATGCAGTGGCCCATTCATCTGTGGCAGACCAACCAAATGTACTTGGATTGCTGACAAACAAAGGAGTTCACCTACAGCAGCCACAAATTTCACATGGGGAAAGATCAATAATTAAAAATTAATTAACAAGGGAGTTAGAATAGCAAAAGACATCCNAAGGAGCTCTTCTTAACCGTGATGTTCATCAACAGTGTCAGAGGCTGTAAGGGGAATTTCCCTGCTAAATGCAAGTGTGACTGTTACCCAGGTTATCCTTAGTGTCTGGTATCTGGTTAGTGTATCTAGTTTTTATGGAAGCCTGGGGTGAGCAGTATGGATGCAGATGTCTGCTCTGTGGATAACTAAGATTAAGTGAGATGACTCTGAATGTGTTTGTTTGCAGTGCAATCTCTTGCAGCAAATCCACCTTTATTTTCTGTATCCTGAACAGACCAGAGAGAATATCAATGCAAGCCATCTTCATTAGGTGTCTGTTTACGTTCACATCTTTGGGCAGATTGCTATCATCCTTCCAGAAAAGGATGCAAATGGTAAATTG
>VZTT01046482.1:30206-115170 GCA_013400855.1 Buphagus erythrorhynchus | reverse complement strand
CTTTCTCATGATTCTTGTTACAATTACATCGTTTCTCATGATTCTTATTACGATTAAACAGTAATTATATTCAATTACCAAACAATCATTACATTTAACAATCATATCATTTATCATATAATGATTACGCAGGTGTAGCTTCACAAGATCTAGAAAAAAGCAAAGCTCAATATTCATTCCCAGGTCCTAGTTCCCTTTCCCAGGCCTACCCCCTGAATCTCTTGTATGCAGTTCCCATGACTTTTAGAAACATTTTAACCCCGTGCTATCAAAACCACCACCCTGGGCAGCCTGTTCCAATCCTTTAGAGCCCTTTCCATAAAGAAATTTCCTCTAATAGCCAATCTAAACCTCCCCTGGCTCAACTTGAGGCCATTCCATCTGGGAGGCAGTGGGAAAATTGTGCCCCTTTCCTTGAGATTTGAAAAATGATGAGGGCAAGCAGAGGAAAGGAGGCTCAGCTGGAATCTGGCATTTCCCAGGAGCTGGCACTCCAAGTGTCCCTTCCTTTGTCCCCTCTTCCCACGTGTGATGGATGGATGCTGCCTGTGGCTCACTCAGAGAACCCCACTCTTGATTTGAGTTTGGAGATATAACTTTTATTTAATCGGGGCTCCTCCAGCCCTAAATGGCACAAAATTTGGAAATGTTTTCAGTAAGTTGATTCTGCATCCTGTCAATTATATTCATTGAGAAACGAGTCAAATATTCCAATATTTTTCCTCTTATTTAAACAGGATCTCTGTGGTGGGGCAGGTAGGGTGAGCTGAGGACGATGTGGCAAACAACACACTCAGGTTATGGACTGACTGCAATTTTCCTTGACAAAACAAACAATCAAGCTATAAAACACAAATTTAATTCCTAATACAACTGTTATTGTCAGAACCTAGCACAGAAAATTAGGGTGTAATATATCACAGGTGATAATTAAGGAAGTATTATGCAGAAACTGTCATAGTCATGAGAATTATGAGCCTTTTTCAATTAAATATATATAGTGACAAAAGATTTTGTCAAAATGTGATACTCCCAACATTTTTAAAAAGTTCTATAATAACCAGTATTGCTTCAACACTTTCTAGAAATATATTTGGGTAGCAGCAAATTTATTACCTATCTAACAGATACACACATTCTAATCTCAAAATAATTTAGGATGGATCCCTAAATGCCAAAATATGACATTTTCTCCTGATATCATGCTGGGCACAGCAATCAAACCTCAGATTTTCAGGATACCATGCTCCATACAAACCCCCAAATATTCCCTAAAGATTCCAGACCAGGAGTTCAAGTTGCAGAGAAGGAAAATTGCTCCTAATGGATGGCTTGTGGAGAGCATTCAGTGGAGCTGCACTGATTTAAGCTTTCAGCTGGAGATGAGCACAGATTCATGAACAATTCATTGTGGGCATGTGTGGAAAGATGCTCCAGGAGAGGGGCTATAAATACACAACGTGTCACCTGTATTAATAATGGAATATTTTACTGAAAAAATAAACAAGCCTGTGAACAACAGTGCTGAAATTCCTACCTGGGCTTGACTTTTTTTGGCTTTATGAAAAGATTTCCCGAAGACTTTGTGCTATGGTGGGAGATGTAGACAAGTGAAATAAGAGGTGAAAATCACCTTTTCATTAGTGTGGGTGATTTGTTTCATGCCATGAACTTGGGCATGTCCTTCAGATGGAGAACTCTCGTGGAACAGACATCTAATTATGGAGATAAATATCCCTGATGAAGCTGGAGGGATGTGCCTTTCTGATGGGTACTAAACCTGACGTGCCCCCTTCTCAATGAAATTTCATTATTTCTTTGTGTTACTTGGCCAGATGAATAAATAATAGTGAACCTTTTCCAATCTAGTGCATGGGCATTTTGTTCACTGTAATTTCAGTTCTATCCAATGACAGATTCTGTTTGCTGCATTGTACTCCTGTAATATTCATTTGGCACTGCTGCCAGACTGACTGAAGGCTTAATTCAATAATTTATACTACAGGAAAAGATAACAGCTATATCATTTAATATCCTGCCACTTAAATAAAGCCAGCACTTTGTTTCTCTCAAACTTTTCTCTGTTTAAACTGTAACTGTGCTTTGCTCTCTTAGAGGATGGGGAGCAATCAAGCTCAGATGATTTTTGTCATTGGAACTTTGTGTGATGACTCCCAAATTCCATTGATAGTTGCCCTGTCAATGTCTTATTATTGTGAGAGAGTGAAAGATTTACTTGAATAAGCACATAACAACATGAGAAACTGCAGTTCTGCTTACACAGAAAACAAGGGAAGAAATAAAGGAATTTGGGGAAATTTCAGACCCATTTGAGTCTTTGCAACCCTTTGCTCCCACCCAGGGACTCTGGAGACAGAGGGGACAAAGGAGAATTGCTGCACTCAAAAGATCCAGCACACTGGAATGGAGAGAAATCATGGAAAAGTTTATAAATAGTTTGAATTTACTAAAGCAAGCAGTGATTCATCTTGGTTTCCAGAGGCCACACTTGGTAATTCCCACTTATGCTCAACAGGAAAATTGTTGTAAAGTGAAGTTGTATTTTGGTTCTGCAACACTGAGAGTCCTAGACCTTGTAGAAATCCAAATACAATCTCCATTCTACAGCACTATAATGCAGGTGGGTGTTTAAGCTCCTTGTACAAGTTATTTAAATCTGGTTTATTTATTTTGAATAACTGGAACAAAATGGCTCCTTCCCAGATGCTTGTTTTTCTCACTGGGGCTTAAGTAAGAGGCATGAATTAAACCAGTCAGGAATTAGCTGTAAGACCCTGGCATCAGCAATGATTTTATATGTAGATAGCAAGGTTTATATCCTGGGATAACACTTAGAAATAATTGAGATCATGAAGATAATAGAAAAACCATGTGGAGACCATTTATTTTTGTAGCCCAAATTACTGCCACGGCAAAAATTCCTCGGGACACAGAAAGATCTGATATAGAAATTTCAGGCTGCCACCTACTTCTTGCTTTCAGATGATTGATAACTCAGGAAGAAAATCTTGGGATATAAATCATCTCAAGCAATGATCCAGGCAAGATTAAAAAACCTTTTATTTTCTTACATGTAATTGGAGAGGAATGCAAGGGATATTTAAAACATTTTAAACCTAAGGCAGGTCCTGATTTGAATTAGATTATTCAGGCAGGATATTATCAAAATATTTATTATATTGACTGACTGCTTTGCATGAATTTGTCATCACAGTACTGGCATCCATTTGAAGGACTAAAACTAAATTTGGAACTTGAACTTTTAGGAAAAAAATGGTCTTTCTTAACCAAAAATCAGGTGGCAAAATTGGCAATTGGCCAGTGAAGATCTGCCTGAGGTAGATCAGACCTCGTGTGGCTTTGCTGTGGCTGTTTGGGTAAGAATGAATTTTAATTTTCCTGGCCAGCAGCACCTGCAGATGTGCCTCATCTTGAGAATATTTATGTTTAATTCTTATTTTGGCATCCTGGCAAAAAAAAAAAAAAAAAAAGCCCAACTATCATGAGCAACAGAAGGGAAATAGAGATTTAAACAGCAAAATGTGGTTGGGATTTCACAAGACGTGGTTTTATCCTTTGATTCACCCTGCATTCCAGAAACCTGCTGAAAACAGGGAGGTGCAATCACTCCCCAGAAAAAGGCAGCATCATCCTCTGCTATGGAAAATATCAGGCAAGGAAAATATAATTAGCATTGTATATTCTGTTATTGTGTCTAGCATGCTGAAAGCTCCCAGGCACTTTCAAAATAAATAGAATAAACAGAGATGAATGAAACTGAACTCTGCTAAATATCATCAATGAGGATCTGCTTTATTACGGGCAATTAAGAAGGGAAAGTCAAAACACAAGGTCTCATTATCACTCATTGATTAAAACCCAGTTAGAACATTGCAATCCCAACCAGCCCACTGCTCTGCTCGTTCCACATTTCAGCACAGAAAACAGCACAATATTTCAGAAATAATTAGGAACACTGAGTTAGTGATCAGCCTTAATGTTCCCCAATAAAATTGCCAAAGCAAATGATTATGGATCAGCCAAAAGACACTATTTGAAGCCATCATCTTTTGTGGCTGTTTAATACCTTCATGATGATTTTTTTTTTTTTTTTTTTTTTCTGAGCAAACGCAAATGAAGTTAAAATCCTTCCAGTAATGGCACCCTGGAATTTAGCAGAAGCCATAAGCATAACTTTGCAAATGCTCTTTTTTTTTTGGGAAATGACTGCCAGCCATTGAGCTGCTCAGGCAATTTTTGTCTCTACTCTCAATTTTAAAGGAGTTAATATCTACATTTCTGATGTAGAGCAAGCTGGGAATGTCTCACTGTCAAAATGACTGTGCTTTTCCATTCAAGGAAAAATGACCTTTACCTGATGTGTTCTCAAAAAAAAAGAATTAAAAAAAAAAATGACAGCACAAACAACAAAACCCAGCTGAAAGGAGGGAGGAAATGCAGGCTGACAGGGCTGTACTGAAATTCTGCCTTGGAGCAGAGATGGAAACGTGGAAATGTGGCTGGCCATGTCAGCAGGCTGAAAATCCAGGGAAAACTGGAAACCCTCCCACTTGGACACTGCCTTTCCTCTCTGAAAAAAAGAATTTGACAGCACTTTGGAGCTGCACAGAGAGAGCAGCAGCCAAAACCCGGGGGTTGAGGGGTCCCTGCTCCCCCTTCCCCAGGCTCTCACCCCGCAGAGGAGCCTGCAGGTCATGGAGTGCCAGGGGAGAGTTTGCATCATTTATCCTCCTGTGCAAGTTTCCAGAGGGAACCCAGAATCTGAAATGCTTTTCATGAGCAGATATGAAGAATTCCATAACTCTGGCAGCTCTTCCATGGCCAGTGCCAGTTTGGCTGCTCCATCACCCTCTTACCTCCTCCCTTGTATCTCTAATTATTTGTTAAAATCCAGCCCATTTAAGGAAACGGGAATGATTTATTACTAAATATTACTATTTTTGTCAACTTCTACAGGTTGTAATTGCCAATCAAGACTTTACATATTCTATCAGCAAAATTATTTTGCAAACCCATAACCCGTTTTTTTCCAGCTGGGATTTACATTGATCCCTCTACACTTTGGTTTCTACCCTCACCCATTATTTCAATTCAACTCCCTGGTTTTTAAAAAGCTCTAAAAATTAATTTATGTCTTTTTACCCACTTGGAAACATTCAAGAGTGTGGGAGAAAAAGTGAGTCCAGGTTTAGGACTTCTCAGTCCATTGAGTGCTCCGTGATTTTGTAGAATTTTGCTGCTTGGGTTGGAAACAGAAATAAAAATCTGACAATCTCCAGTCAGAATGGCCTGATGGGAGCTTTAGCACCAGGCCAATAATGAAATGCAGGGAAAACATTTCATATCTATTACTTTGGGGTAATTTTTCTCTAATCCAAAAATCACAAAACCACTGTAATTCTGCGGAAATCTCACATAGTTGGCTGGCATATTTTCCCCAGCTCTAGTAGGAACTGATAACAGGCTGCTGAATTACTGCTTAATAAACCACTAAATGAGAGCCATCCAAGATAACGGGGCATTAAATGACGGCTATTCAGGGAAAAAGTAGAAGTGCAGAGAGAAATGCAAGAGGACTCTCTGCATAGATGGAAATTGGATTAGTCATCTCATCTCTGCCAGTGGTGGAATTCAAACTGCAGCAGATTGGGGGAAAAAAACACACACACACACACACACAAAAAAAAAACAAAAAAAAACCACACCAAAAAAAAAAAAAAGTCTTGGTACCAAAGGAGGACACTCAATGTAGGGGCTGCTTGTCATCACCTGAGCTGGGACAGAGTGTTTAAATTGTGGGTTGGTAATGTGAGCAGTGAAATGTAATAAATGCAAAGACAAAACGAAATGAAATGCAAAGATGAAATCAAAAAAAGTGAAAATAATATACGGATGAGGTTATAAATCAAAATAAATCAAGAGATATAGAGGTGGTGCAGAATTTCAGGATGCGAAGACAAAAGGGGAAGTGTTGAATTCTGGCTGGGCTGTAGAATCATTGAACACAGAATGGTTTGGGTTGGTTTGGAAGGACCTCAAAGCCCACCTTGCTTCACCCCTGCCATGGCAGGGACACCTCCCACTGTCCCAGGCTGCTCCAAGCCCTGTCCAGCCTGGCCTGGGACACTTTCCCTGGGATTTCAGAGCTGAAGCACCAATCCTTCCCTAAGGATTAAACCCTGCTCACACCGCAGGGGTGTGTGAGGAGCTGCCCTGTTCCTGCCATCCCTCACAGCCTGGTGCCATCCATCTCCAGCAGAACTTGTCCCACAAGGCTGCTGGAGCACATTTGGCTTGGCTGGTGCTCCTTGGGAAGTTGTGTCCTCCTGAGTGATGGCTGCTGTGCCCACGGCGCAGCATCACCAGCAGAGTTATGACAAATCTGCTCAGGGCCATATTTCTGGGCAGTGACACAATCAGTGATGGATTCTGCTCTAATTTCAGGAGATTTAGACTGCAGAGTTCTCAAGCAAAGGGAGGAGGGTGCTCCATGTTCCCCCTCCTCAATAATTGCATCCGACTCAATTTACAGCACGTCCTGTTTCACCACATTCATTTTCTGCCTGTTTGTGTTTTCACATCCCTAATAGCTTGAAAACTAGGCAGACATTTGGGTAAAATGTCAGTGCAATACAATGAATGTTTGTTTGATTATCTTGAATTGCAGTGGACATCCACCTTTGGGCTGACAACAATCCTCTTGTTTCAATTTCTCCTATAAATTAGTTGTGTATATGCACAAGCGTTTTTCACATATCAGACTGGGACTGAAATCTTGATTCAGGTTTGGTTTCCTTAAAGTTTGCATGAATTTCTGTTGATCATTTGGCTGATATTTTTATCCAAAACTCTCAACCCAAATTATTTCAAGGCACAAAATGTGAATCAGTCTGGATTTTGTTCATAGGATTTTTGTTCTTTTCCATACAAATTCTAGGTGTTCACCTTTCAGGTCACTCTTAATCTGTAAATATTTATTTTAAGTGAAGAATTTGGGCATTTCTCTGGGAAGGAGAGGTTTAATAATACATAGATATTTCTGCTCTCTAAATCTCATCACTGTGCACTCTTAGTTTTATGTGATTACTCTTAGATTCTCTGAAGAAAAGACATTGTTGTTCCTTGCCAGTGAGCACTGAAAGTCAGTGGCATCACTGGCAATAAAACCATTTTAATTTGCAGTCAGACTGGTGGGATATTAATGAGGTTTACCTTTCTTTAAGGCAAATCTGTGGAGTACATGTGCAGCATCATTTTAATTGCAGCACCATATATAATTTCGTGAATCTCCAACTTATCTCCTGGAGAGGCTGGGGGTTAATTGAGTGAATAAAATAAATGCAGACTAATTAGAAGATGACAAGTTATAGCTGATAAGGTCACTTGTCAGGCAAATATGAATTCAGTATCTATTGCATTAATGGTTACATTTTCCCTGGCCTAGAGCAAACTATTTGTGTTTTGCAAACTCACAAATGTACAAGGAAGACACCGAGAAATGTCTTTTATTTCTACCATATTCAGTGTAAATCAGAATAAATCTAAATAGAAACAGCAGTTGGAGGTATCACATTATATTCTGATTTAAGTTGCATTATACCATCAGTGATTTTAGTAGCTTTAGACTGATATGACTGAAATATGAATCTGATTAATGGTCAATAAGTCAATAGAGATTAACCCCTACAGTTTTGTTGACATTGTATTGATACCCATTTTTTTATGAGCTGTAGGAAAAATAATAAATCGTCAAGAATTATTTGGCATAAGTGTATGAAGTGAGACAATGTTAGAGGATGAAGAAATTCTGTTCTGTAAATCACATTGGGGCCTGGGGAAAAGGCTTTCTGTGAGCCAAAGTTTGGATAGATTTTACTCTAAAGTCCTCTCAATTTTCCAGGGTGAGCTCAGGGCACTGAGACAGAGACAGTGCAAGGTTTGGGAGGGAGGAGTGGCAGCCTGGGTGTGTGCTGGGCAGTGAAAAAAAACCAACCCCAGAGTGGGCAAGGGCACCCAGCAATTCCACCAAGGAAAAGCCAATCCAAAGGGACAACGTGCTCTGATTTCATCACAATTGTTTTTTGCTCAGATAATTCTCCCAAATGATAATGAGCTTTGTATCTGCTTTTAAGGAAATCTTGTGGCAAACAACCCACCCAGACTGGAGATCAAAGCACAGAAATAACCTCCCATGGAAATAATCTTCCTAAATAACCTTCCTTTGGCTTTGGGATGGTGCTGGAGTGGTGCCTGAATCCCTGCCTGCCTCGGAGCCTCCTCCCTGGGATGCAGGGATGCTGTTGGAGCTGGGGGTGCCCAGAGCAGCTGGGGCTGCCCCTGGATCTCTGGCAGTGCCCAAGGCCAGGTTGGACACTGGGGCTGGAGCAGCCTGGGACAGTGGGAGGTGTCCCTGCCATGGCAGGGAGTGGCTCTGGATGGGCTTAAAATCCCACCCAACCCAAATGATTCCATCACTCTGTGATTCCATGACAAAAGAAAGGTGAAGCTGCTGCAGGTGTGTGCAGGTGTGTTTGCAGAACAGCTCCAGCACAAATATCTGCACCTTTTTTACACTCCCCTAAAATGGCTGCAGGAAGAATTGCTCAGAAATAAACCCTTTTCTCTGTTTTTCCTCAAACTGCTGCAGTATTCAGGATATGTCAGAGGTTCTGTCACTGAGAGAGAGTCCTGCTAATGCCAGACACAGCCCAGGAAGCCCCTGGCCATTAATGTGAGTTTTCACTCATGACTCAAGCATGACCTTTGTGTGTCTTCTGTTTGTTTGGCAGCCAAAGTGAGTAAAGTTCCCAGGCAAATAACGAAGGGATGCTGCTTCTCCAGAGGAAATATTACCCCAGCAAACAGTGTGGCAGATCTGATCTCACAGATGTTTTGTGCAGAGAAGACAATTTAAAGCTACAGCGATTTCCTTGCTCATACCTTGGAGAGTTGGAATTTTTCGGTCATCTTTCACTTTTCCCTCAGAACCCTCCTCCTTCTACTGTGTTTGGAAGCATTGAGGGCAATTATTCTGTTTCTAAGGAGCTCCAGGGCTGCAGTGAAAGGTGCATTTGTCTTTTAAATATCTTTGTCCACAAGAACTTTTCATTCCCACCAAGAGCAGCTCCCACCACGGCAAAGCTCAAAGGAGTTTGATTAAAAGACCTGATTTCTAAGTTGAAATGAATGAGTTACAGGTAATTAGAGCAGGCTGAAAAGCAAGACGATGATGTTTGGAGCTAAACAATGTCACACACAGTGCCTTAATTAGCAGCAAAAGTGATTTAGCAAAGTAATATACTAATTCCAATCCAATTGCTACAAATTATTAATAACAATAAGCATGGAATAACCAGGATCCACTAACAATGAGATGCAATATCTGTCACAGGAAAATATAGGGCTCCTTTCATAATGAGATTGTAATTAGAACAGAACAATAAAGCAGATATTAATACTGAACACAGGACAAAATTCTGGTTACGCTGTGCAGAAGGGGAAAAGTGCTGCTACTAAAATTCTACAAAGGTCTAAAAATCAAATATATCAAAATAAAGTTTATAAATTTTCCTCTTGCTGCAAACCAGGTGGGAATTTAGGCAGTGTCTGACCCAAAGGACAAGGATTGGCAGCTCTGGGTGGGCTTGGCACACAAGGGGAAGCAGAGGCCCAGGGAAATGGGGGCTGCAGGTCCCCTCTGTGCCTGAGCACTCAAAATTTGCCCTCTTGCTCCCCTCTCACCTCCTGCAAGAGAAGATTACAGAGCCTGGCCAGCCTTTGGGTGTTAATTGTGATAACTGTGCCAGCAACCACAGCAATTACTGACAGAAATCCTCACGTGGTGCATGTGGGGTTGTTCCTCCAATTCCTGAAACTAATTCCATGACAATTAAACACTGCTTTTAATTTCTAATTATTTTTAAGAGGTTAATCCTAAATATGAATAGAGTAATAGAGAAAAGGGGTGTTCTGGAGGGTGAAAAACAAATGTTAAGTAAATAAAAATAATCTCTTCACATTATTGTTGGCTGATTCTGGACTATAACTCAGTCTCCTGGGGAATGTGTGGTTCGTCTGTGATTTTTATTGTTTTTGGAGCTAAACCTGGGAAAACTGGGATCTGAATATCACAGGAACAATGCAAGGAGTGCTTTACACATGGCCCAGCTGTGACAGAGAACAGCTCTGAGCTATCCCAGGTATTTCCATCCATCATCCATCATCCATCCCTCCATCATCCATCCATCCATCATCCCTCATCCATCCATCCATCATCCCTCATCCATCCATCCATCATCCCTCATCCATCCATCCATCATCCCTCATCCATCCATCCATCATCCCTCATCCATCCATCCATCATCCCTCATCCATCCATCCATCATCCCTCATCCATCCATCCATCATCCCTCATCCATCCATCCATCATCCCTCATCCATCCATCCATCATCCCTCATCCATCCATCCATCATCCCTCATCCATCCATCCATCATCCCTCATCCATCCATCCATCATCCCTCATCCATCCATCCATCATCCCTCATCCATCCATCCATCATCCCTCATCCATCCATCCATCATCCCTCATCCATCCATCCATCATCCCTCATCCATCCATCCATCATCCCTCATCCATCCATCCATCATCCCTCATCCATCCATCCATCATCCCTCATCCATCCATCCATCATCCCTCATCCATCCATCCATCATCCCTCATCCATCCATCCATCATCCCTCATCCATCCATCCATCATCCCTCATCCATCCATCCATCATCCCTCATCCATCCATCCATCATCCCTCATCCATCCATCCATCATCCCTCATCCATCCATCCATCATCCCTCATCCATCCATCCATCATCCCTCATCCATCCATCCATCATCCCTCATCCATCCATCCATCATCCCTCATCCATCCATCCATCATCCCTCATCCATCCATCCATCATCCCTCATCCATCCATCCATCATCCCTCATCCATCCATCCATCATCCCTCATCCATCCATCCATCATCCCTCATCCATCCATCCATCATCCCTCATCCATCCATCCATCATCCCTCATCCATCCATCCATCATCCCTCATCCATCCATCCATCATCCCTCATCCATCCATCCATCATCCCTCATCCATCCATCCATCATCCCTCATCCATCCATCCATCATCCCTCATCCATCCATCCATCATCCCTCATCCATCCATCCATCATCCCTCATCCATCCATCCATCATCCCTCATCCATCCATCCATCATCCCTCATCCATCCATCCATCATCCCTCATCCATCCATCAGCCATCATCCATCCCTCCATCCATCCATCCATCGATCCATCATCCATCATCCATCCCTCCATCATCCATCCATCCATCCTTCCAGCCCACACTCAGCCCCACTGGATCAATCCATCCCTAATTCCCTATGATTGTCCCAGAGCTGCCTTCCCACAGTCCACAAGCAATTTTTGTGTCAATCACAAGAATTCCTCTTGCAGATAGGGATGAAAAAAACCTCCCAACCCCAAGAGGTTTAGTTTTTGTAATGTAGGCACGAGAACCACACCCTAAATCATCCTGAGGGGTTGGAAATGGCTCTGGGAGATCAAACCCTGTGACAACCACATTTTCTGTCCCAGGCAAGTGCCAACCATAATAATAATACATTAAAAAGAAAAAAAAGCTTTTTGTGTATGATTTTGTTTTTTTTTTTGCTGCCAAGAGGCCAGAGGAGAAACCCCCAGTTGGAGTGGGATTGTGGCAGCAAGATTTCCCCAGGAATGCCGAGTAGGTGTGAATGCAATGAATTCCAAGAAGTTTTCAATGTTAATTCCTGCTCAACACAAAACACACACATAAACAGCGATCAATAGGCGCTAAATGAAAAAGAAGTAGCAAATCAATAACCCCAGACGTTTTATTTTCCAGCTTCTGCAAACAATGGGAGGGATGATCAGCCTGTGATTACGTGGAAGTCACAGATATTGTTGCAGCACTTAAAAGTTTGTGAGCAAGGTCTTCACCCGTGTCAGGGTGTGCACAGTTTTATTAAATAGCAGAGAAGTTTTGTCCGGGTTTTCATGGCAAAATAAAGGAGAATTAATTTTTTTGGGTTATTTTTTTGCATTTCCAAAGTCTGAATTCTGGGGAAAAAAAAAAAATCTCATTTCTGCTAGTGGAAAATTAGACTTCAGCTGGGTTTCTCTGTTTCATGGAGGACGTAGATGATCCTTGGGGTCCCTTCCAACCCAAACCTTTCAGTGATTCCATGATTTTATGGCCATCATTCTCTCCATAATAAAATTTAGGGTTTCAAGCATCAGTTCTTTAATTGAGGCATTGGTTGTGGGGCTCTTAAATTCAAAAAACTCCATGTTGGCAACTCTGAAATGGGGAATCTCAAAATTCAGCTTCTATGGGCAACCTGTGCCAAGACCTCAACCCTTTTAAGAGAACAATTTATCTCTGATATCTGATCTAAATCTACTCTTTGCTTAAGCAATTACTTTAAACCAGCAATTTTCCTTGAAAATTTTGTTCTCCAATAAACGGTTTCAGTAGTATATTATTGTGCCTTCTTAAGTTTAATTTCTTTATACTTAAATTTGCCATTGTTGACAATAGAAAATGCTCAAAATATTTGAAGTGCTTAATCACCTGCTAATTTCAACTTCTTCACAGTGATAATAAAGTAAAATTGAATTGTCTTTGAAGCTGTTGCAACAAAAAAAAGTGGAAAAAAAATCACTTCTAAAGTACCAGGATGTTATTTTACAAAGTTAATGAGCCTTTTGTGCTGGGAGATGAAATGGTTTGATATGAAACAGGAAGGAATCATGTAAAACTTAAATAAAAGGGGAAAAATAATGTAAAGTAACTAATTGAAAAGATTGGGAAGCAATAATTACTTAAACCAGCATAAAAATAGACAAGGCCTTTCAGACTAGAGAATCTAGACACTAGAGCCATATAGAAAACAAAAGCATCTGGTGAATTCACAGCCATGAATTCCAGCATCATGAATTCCAGCATCTCCACCTCACTCCAGAACCATAAATAACATTTTCCTGGCAGGGAATCAATGCAGCTCCAATCTCAAAGTGCACCCTCACAGCAGCACCTGAGCTCTCACCTCTTCTGCACCACATGTCCATGCACCCAGGACAATCCCAAAAAGGGCTTTTTTCTGGGAGATGAAGCACAATGAGGGAAATTCTTCTGTAGAGTGAGTCTAGCCCATGGTAGGGAATATTAAATATATTAAACAAGAATTCCCTGTCCCCAGGTTTGGGGTGGAGTCCTTGGGGAATATGAGAGTGGCACTGGTGCCCACCCAGGGCAAAGCTTTGAGGTGGGTTTATGTCTGTGGTGGAAAGCTTCAAACCCCCTCACATTCCCTAAGTGCATCTTCAGGGCATGAGGTTCTCTTTTTTTCTGGCTCTGTTGCACCAGGGGAGGGTTGTTGAATGGTTGGGGAATCAGCTGAACCTCAACAGTTCTTCAAACATCACTGCTGCCTGTCCTGGGAAGCCACTGCAGTATCAGCCATGTCCTGCCACAGCCTTGCAAGTCATTTACACAAATCCAGCTTTTTATTTCCCAAACCATGAAAAGCTCCATGCTGTCTAAGGGACACCTCATTATTATGAGTGTCTGACTCATCAGCAGATCTCCAAATGCCTCTGGTTGTTCAAGGAAGCCTTAACATTTCCAGGCTGGACTAGTTCATCTCCACATTTTGCTGTTAGAAATAGCAAAGATGTCACTTGTCTTAAAATATATGGTCTGCTGTTCCATCCCTAAAGGTGCTGTTATGCCAACAATAAATCTGTGAGACACTGCAGGCAGAGTGTGGGATGTGATGTATTCAATATTCATCCTGCTGTGACCCAGAGGAGGATCAGGACACTTTACATCAGGAAATGTCTCTCTCTAATTTAACAGTTTCAAAATGATGGGCCAAAAATCCAGCCCGGGAGGTTGTGGTTGCATCTTCAATTGATTTGGAGGCAAGAAGCCAAAGGGCTGTGTAAAAATACAGTTAATGCCTCATTTCCAAAATGCAGGTCACACTGGCTTGGGTTATTTCTCTTGTCCACAGCCTGATAGAATTCACTGCTATTCTGCTTTTCCCTTGTCTTTAATCCTGGAAATCTCCTTTGCTTCAAGGTGGGGCCAAGACCATCAGCAGGACAAGGGACAGTCACAAAGGCCACCTCTCCTGCCTCTAAAGGGATTTATTTGAAGGGAAGAAGCCACCAGGAATCAGCTCAAAGAGGTGCCATTTCCCTTGAGGAACAGCAGAAAATTTGGATCAGCTGTCCAGGAGGGAGACAGACACTTGAAATAATCAGAAAGCAATTCCTTATTGAGAGAGGGGAGAATGGAGGGAGCAGAGACAGAGAGATGAGGGAATTTCCTCCAACCTGATGGAGAACCTGGCATCCACACCCAAGGAACAGCCTGAGGTGCATCTGATGGGCACTTAGGACAGAAATACGATATTAAAAATGAAAATAAAATTTTCCCTCATTAAGATATTCTTGGCAACCTGCCTTGCACAACAGCTCCAGAGGAAGCAGCACAATCCAGGAGCAGCCATAGGAGGAAAATGTGAGAGAGTTTCAGTGTGAAGAGACAATCATTTTATTTTATTGAGCACTTTGGACAGGTCTGTTCATTTCAACTTCCCAAAATCCTGTCTACATCTTTAATCCAGAAAGTGACGGCTCTTTCTTAACGTATTCATATCAAATAATGTTTAAATTTCAACAATGTCAGGAGATGGTTGTTGTACATGCCTATAGCAAGTACACAGAATTTAAAGTAATGATCTCTGAGTTTATCTTCATCACCCTTCTTGCCTCTGGTGCTCTGCTTAGATCAGATTATCTCATTTAAATAGCAATGGGTTTGGAAAAAAAAAAATCTAATCTGTTCCCTTGCTGTGTCACTGTGCATGCATTACTTATTTTATTTTGTCCCCTAAGGCACTGCAAGAAAACCCTAAAGACCCTCGTTGAGACACATAAAAAAGCACTGCTGGAAAATAAGAGTTGGAGAGAACATTATTCTTTCCACGATTTTTGCGTATAAAGAGAATATAGAGGGCAGTTTGATTTTTGAGTAATTGAATTGCCATTTTGAGGGGTAATAATATCCAGCTCTTCTGCACAGCACATTTAATCCTGAGATTTAAAATTAATTTAGAGGTCAAAATCATTTTCATTCTGCATGTCAGGTAGAACTGAGGTAGAAACAAGGAGGAAATGAGTGACCAATGCCATCCAACACCCTGAATTAATTTCCATCCCCAGCCCACAAAACTGCTCAGCACCAGGACTGGGTCCTCACCTTCCCACTCATTTCCATTATTGCTAAATTGATGTGAACCTTCCATGTGATAAAGCAGAGAAGTTTTGCCATAAGTGCAGTAGTTTGCCTGTTACCATCAGGAGTATTTCAGAATGTCATGGAGTGAAAATCAGCACAGCTCTGCTGAAATCAATGGAGTTAATTTATACCCAGGTATAAATTAACTTATCCCAGGGAAGTCAGTGGGAGCTTTTGCTGTTCCTTTAATTGAGAGCAGGACAAAAGGGCTGTTGTGAGCTACTTTTGGTGCCTGGGAATATGGAACATTTGCATTTTTAGCTATTTTTAAGTCTTTAAAAGATGAACATGTTCATCTAAAAGTGAACTCCCAGTACCTTTTAACTCAGAGTTAAAGCCTGGGACTGGGTTTGTTAAAAATGATCCTCTGGCAAGAATGATGAAGATGACAAAAAGTTTCAAAAATGAAAGCCTTGGGGGGGGAAAGAAAAAAAAAAAAAAAGGAAGGAAAAATTTCTTTTTGGAGATACAAATCATGGGTGTAAGAATATCTTGTCCATCACGCAGCAATTCAGATTCCAGAACTATTTCCCAAGAAATCAAGGAATTGCAGGGAATCCTGTGCTCAGAAAGACTGGTGCCAGTGCTTTACTCAGAGCAGTAAAGAAGGGAATGATCTGTGAGAGGCACCCAAGGGGGCAGTGGGGAATTAAAGGGAAGATTTGGGTCCTAAACACATGGTTGTCGAGATTAGTTCAGCAAAGCTGGGCTTAAATGAGCAACTGCTCACTTGAAATATCTTATATATCACAATATTTTACACATTCCAAGATTTTTCGTCCTTACCATGCTGGTTGTTTGTTACTGAAATAGCAACTTTGTATTGATTTAACAGAAAGTCTGATCTTGAGATTTACATTTTTTTTTATCCTGAGGTTTACATTTCACATTTAGATAAAACAGCATTGAGTTTCATTTAAATTGTATTTTAAAATGCTACTGAAGTCTGCCCTGTGCTCTGTTCCTTCACTTCAAACAGCTGCTGACTCATGCTCTACATAATTAATTTAAGTATCATTTGAGGTTACTTTAATACAATTTCCTTGTAAGTACATGAGTAATATCCTGGCTATTTAGAGTTCAATACATTAATTGGAGACAAAAGTCAGTTGTCACGGTTTCTATCACAGCCAAGTGTGAAGGGTCAGTCCATCCCCAAATTCATTATAACCTCAAAGAGTTCAGTTCCCATTCAGTGCCTGTTTGGAGATGAGGCTGTAATGAGCCACATGAGTTAATCCCATTTTTATGGCTTTATGAAGCAGGATTGTCAAGTTATATGCTTTTAATTAGAAGAAAGGTTCAGAGTTGGAATGAACTCAGAATACCAAACCCTCACTGTGAGCAATGCCCAGCCAGGCAGAAAAGAACATTTTACCTCACAATATGCTACAAACTGTTGATATTTTAATTAAGCACAAGGGATATTCAAGAAGGAGAATGGGGGGGACGAATTCCTGCTTCCTCCAACCACACTTTGTCCTCTGATCCCAGCCTGAGGAGTGTCAGGATGCCCAGGGTAGGAGGATGAGGATTCATCATCACTCCAGCAGGAAGAAAGGAAGGAGAGTCTGCATTTGCTTTGGGCTTTAAGCAAGATTTTCTTTCCTTTTTGTGTATTTATATTGGTAGTCCTTATGATTCTCACTCATTTTTGGACTTCAAAAATAAATACTTTAATTTTCCTTTCAGTTCACTGTGATTTAAAGACCCTTCACTCCTATGGAAGCACTTGAAGGGTGTGAGATGAAATATGGAATCAAAGCCATTAAATCAGTGCTCCCAAACTGCTCTGGTTTTCAGTCCAGCTTCATTTGCTGATATTGTGGCCAAGAAATGTTTTCATGGTGTTGTCACCCAAGTAACAATTGTTTTTTCTTTCTCACTGTTGCAGCTTAGACTATTTTTTAAAGCCATTACCTGGATTCCAGCTTTCTAATGATCTTGAAAAGTATTTTCCTAGTTCAAAGGCAGCACCTGGAGTTGTTTAAAATTAAAGCTGTGTCCTAATGAAAAGCTCCTTAGTCACTTGTTCATACAAAAAAGGGCTGTTAATTTTGGTAATTGCTTCTCCTTTCTCCAGGAATTATGACACTGATAGAGATTTATCAATCACAAACACTAATAGTGGAACATTTTACCTGTGCTGCAGCTCATGAATGGCAGCAGACTTATTAGTTTCCATAGCAACACCATCTCCACTTTCCAAGGTCAAAAATTCCTCCCATCCAATCAGTGGAAGAAAGTAAAGTGTGTCTTCCTGTGACTACCTGGATGCTCTGCAAAAACAGGAAGAGAAATTGGGCAATTAAAGTACAGACTCCAAATAAATACCCCAAGTTTCCCCAGGTAAAATCACGTTCTACTGCGCCATTTGGAGACTCAGACACTACAAATGCAATAGGATAGGATCATCCCGGCATAAAAATAATTCCAAAATGACACAAAGTTGGAATGAAAATCCAATAATGTTGGGGTTCCTCCCACCCACTCTTGGATGTCTTGGATGGGAGGGAGTTTCTCCAAGCAGGAAAGAAAAATCTGCCTGTGTTCCCTGTGCCAGACACTGCTGGGATGGAAGAAAAGTTGTTTGGGGAAAATGGGCTTTTCCCAACTCCTAAGTGTTGATCAAATGTTCAGAGATTTCTTGCTCCATCATAGGGAGCCTACATCCATGGAGCCAGGCTGGGAGAGCTGGGGGTGCTCACCTGGAGGGGAGAAGGATCCAGGGAGAGCTCAGAGCTCCCCAAGGGGCTCCAGGAGAGCTGGAGAGGGACTGGGGACAAGGCATGGAGGGACAGGACACAGGGAATGGCTTCACTGCCAGAGGGCAGGGATGGGTGGGATATTGAGCAGGAATTGTTCCCTGGGAGGGTGGGGAGGGTGTGAGATGGAATTCCCAGAGCAGCTGTGGGATCCCTGGAATCCTGGATCCCTGGAATGTCCCAGGTTGGACATTGGGGCTGGAGCAGCCTGGGACAGTGGGAGGTGTCCCTGCCATGGCAGGGGTGGCACTGGGTGATTTTTAAGGTCCCTCCCAACTCAAACCTGTCTGGGATTCCATGATTCCATGGTGACCCCAGCCAGGATCCTTTGGTGAATGTGTTGTAACATGAGCAGGTCCTGATGCAAAACGATTGATCTACCCTGGGAGGAGAAGGGATCACGATGTCACACACACCCCATGTAAAAAGAAAAAAAAAAAAAACAAAAAACAAAAAAACAAAACCTTTTCTGTGTGAAGTTTTATCCTTCAGAAACAAACCATTCGCCTGTAAGGATTTATATAACAATTTCCTCTAATTTCCTTTGACATTTCAGTCAACAGATGATGAATTAAGCCAGGAAAAAGTATCTGTTTGGCCTATACTCCCAAAGGGCACACAAGTGATTTACTGTTGGGGATCAGTTCATAAAGCAGCTGAAACCAGAAATCACTTAATAAAATGAGTTTACAAAATTGTAAAATCATTCCAAACCTTTTAAGTGCTGAAAATTTTCCACTGAGAAATTACAATTATGAGCCACACATATGGATCCATATTCTCTTCTCACTAGTCTCATTTTTCACAGCAGTGAGAAAAAAATCTCATCTAGGGTTGCCCTGGAACTTATTGCTGATAGGAGTGAGAGAGATGTTTTTTAGAAAATTAAGAAATCCAGATTTTCTGGAAACCATCCCACTTCTCCAAGAGACTTAATTTTGATAAGATTTTCTATAAACTGCACCTAAAAATTGCAGGAGGTCTCAGGAGAGACACTTAAAAACCCGAGGAATGATCAAAACTTGACAAGCTTCTAAGTTTTGGAAAAAAAGGGTGGAAAAAACCCAGAGTTTCTTTTAGCCTTTCATGATGTCCTACTTCACACACAGCTGTGATCTGCTGAAGAACATTTGCAAAATTTATAAGTGTTTGAAAGGAAAAGGATTAAAAGCACTAAATTATAATTCTGCCGAAGTAGAAACAGAGAAGGATGAGCTGGGTTGTACCTTGATATATCAACCCTGCCCTAAGCAGCAGTAACTGCACCTAAATACCCTCCATCAGTATTTTTTTTTTTTCTTTTTTAATATTTTTGGGTGATTTTTTAGAGCACTTGCCTTCAGTTCAGGTTCCACTCCAACCCCTCCTTTAAACCACCTGTCCATACTGAAGGTAGGCAGTGATTATTTCTGCTTCAGAGGAAAACCTGGTGCTTTTCCTTATTGAATCACATCATATTTATTTCACACCCTTTCTCCTGCTTGTCAATATTTGTCTCGAAAAAAAAAAAAAAACTTTAAGTTTGTTTTCCCTTGTCCCTCCTGAACAGAATGCACCCCTTCAGATCAAGAGAGGTAAGTTAGGATTTTAATTAATTACTTAGATGCCATGGTACTCCTGTACTAATTTTGTGACTTTACCTGTCCCAGCAGCAGGGTGAGGAGGCTCAAATTTGCTGACAAATCATGCTGGTGGATGCCAAGCTGGCTGTTAGCAGATAACAACCAGCGTTTGTTTTCCCCTTTTGCTGAAGTTAGTGCTGCAAATTTTGCACATTCCCACGTGTTTTCCTTGGCATTTCTGTTTGGATTCACCTCCTGTGCTGGGTGTTTTTCTGTGCTTCTTTTCTTGGACATGGGGGCACTTCCCAGTGCTGGTCCCACCCAACTTATTTTCCTCAAGATCTCTCAAATATATCCAGTTTCTGGTCTTTCCACATTGGATGTGTGAGTTATTTAGTGCAGAAATCCCTTCTAAAGGTGCAAGAGTTGCCAAAGAAAATTGGGAATGGGCTTAGACCATCCAGAATTACTCATGTGCTTCCTGATACTCCAAACAAAAATTATTCCAAACAAAAAATAGCCAATAAAGGCCAAATAACTGGCCAGACCCTGCCTTTTCTAAGAGGACAGATCCTTTTTTTTTTGCAGGGAAATATCCTTTTGAAACCCTCCCTGCTTTCTATTCTCCTCTTGCTGGGTTATGGATGAGTCTTTTGGAACCCTGAAACAAGAACCTGCAGCTGCCAATATCCAAAATATACAACCCAAACTCTTTGTATTCATACAAACTATTGATCAATCCTCAGAACCGTAATTCTTCTGCTCCTAGGGCTGCAAATTATGGTGCATTACTGTAAATACACACACACATATTTCCTTTAAGTTACCCAGCTGTTTTACTCCCTTCCCTTTGACAAACACAAGGACTGAACTGGTGAGCAGGCACTTAATAATTTTTACAACATCTTTCCAACAGCAGCTTCCATGGGATTATTTACTGTCAAACTAAATCAAGAATAAATGAAAAAACTGAAGTATTTATAGCATAAGAAAAATCTGGTTCAGACCAGAAATCCCAGACTGGCATTAAATCAAGAAATGTAACAAGATAAATTCTGCCATCATACCCTTTGTTTTCTGGATGTGCTGCTATCACTTATTCTAATTGTTATGCCACAGTTTGAGCAGAGAGATGGATGGAAAACAAAATATGTTAAATATGATCATGAGGGAAACATTACATTTCCCCCTAAAATCCTGATTGCGTGTCCATTTGTCAGCAGGATGTAATTTACACAAATATGGTTGTTACAGAAGTAGGCAACACCATTTTTTGTTGTTTTCCCATTAGAGAAAACAAGTCCATAGGACAGAACTCAGTCCTCAGATACTTTATATCTGTCATTTCCACTTCTTATCCGTGGAGGAAGGAGAGATATCTGCTCCTGAGACATCCAAATGTGTGGGACACCCAGGGATATACAGGAGGTGAATAAATGGAAAAAGGGGGATAAAACACCCAGGTCAGCAGTGTGGATGAGTTGTGCAGCACCTGCTTCTCCTTGCAGACACTCAGGGAAATATCACTGGAAAGAAAGTACACAAACCTGGTGCTGCCATCAAACATTCCCTCCTGGACATCTGGGAGAATGAAAAATTCAGGCTAAAAGTGGGATTTGAGTGTTGACTTGGCTTTTAGCACACGGAGGGAAAGGCTACCTCGTTGTGTGGCTGAAGGTTGCAGTTGTGCAGCTGTTTTCCTTGGAATTTAGAAGGGAATAGGCTGTGGATTCATTTCTTAATTAAAATAATCTGACATATATTTAACACATCAACCTAAGGGCCAATGTCTTGTTCTTTACTGAGCCCAACCTGGTGCCAAGGCTTTGGTTTTCAGGATCCTTAACTTCTACAACTACTTATTTTGTGAGTAACAAAACATTTACAAGAACAAATCTGTGACAAAAGACAAAACACTCTTCTGGTGTCATCTGATTTCTCGTGAAAAGAGGCCCCATTTCCCACTTCTGCCACAATTTCCTGTTGAGTTTTCTGAAAGCAAAAGTTGGTTCAGGTGGTGATGTGACATTGAACTGGGGTAAAACCTGTCAGGCCTTGGGAATGATGAGATTTTGCTCTCAGCTAAATTCCAGCAAATTGACATTTTTACCCATGGCAAAACGTAGCTGTGCTTGCAGAAAGAGCAACTTTTTGACCTGGTGGAAGAAAAAAAAAAAAAATGTTCAAGAACAGGGATTTGGGGCCAAATTCCACCGTGGTGCTGGTGGGGGAGCTTCATTCCAGGGCTGGTTTATTGGTGTAACCACCCATAGAGAGAAGAAAGGAATGGAAATGTGGAGAGAAAGGCTCTGACCCAGGCAGAGCATGCACAGCCTTTTCATCCTGCAGCCTCAGCTCTCCCTCCCACCAGCTTCCACACATCTATATTATCTTTAGAATTTGGCCTTCCACCCTTTTTTTTTATTTTTTATTTTTTATCCCTCATGTGCCAGGAAACAAGTGGAGTCTGTTGCAGCCAGGCTTGCATTCCTGGCACACCATTGCTCCTGATCTCTCTATTGTCTCCTGAGCACCTGATTCCAAGGCATCTAATGTGAATTTTCTCATGAATGCCAATGATATACAGCTACATTTTTCTTTTCAAACTTTTTACCCCTGAGGCGCTTTCTGCACTCAAACTATTTTCCAGCTATCCATAACAGAGTGAATAGCAAACACTTGCAACTACCAGAAGAGGAGCAGGAGCAACCAGTTTTCCAGGCTCCAGCAAGATTTACGTATGCTGTTGCAGTACTTACTGCTTATTTAGAATTATTGAACCATATTTTGAGGGAGAAAAGTACCCCGTGCTATTTAACAAAGGTTTCCGATACTGATCACTCCTATTTTTCCTCTTTCACAAAAGGACTTGGCTTTTCATTTGGTTTTCACTGCTGACTGCTATTGCTTACTTTTCCTAGGGAAAAGGAATTATTGTGGCTCGTTTGCAATTCAAATTCAGTGCATAAAGCCTTCAGGGAGGGTTTAAATCTTGTGTTTTCAAAACATTTTCCTAAATCTGAGCAAACAGCTCGTTGTGTTTCAGGTGACATTGAGACCCTACATGATGGGACCCCTACAGAGGCTTTTGCTGTCTTAAACTCCCCAAATTAAGACATTTGAGGAGAAGTGGGATGGACTGTGCTCTGGTGTCTGATGAGGCCTCTCCCACCATCCCAGATGGACTCACCAGGNTTTTCCCCGTATTTTTATTTTCACAGCAACAACTGGGGAGCTTAAAGCAGGATGCTGAGAGAGGAACCCTCCTCTGCCATCAGTGCACTGCAGAACGTGTCCATGTGCTTCAGGATCCCACTGGAACTGCTGCAAAGGTCTCAGGGAGTGCCACTCTTTCATTCACTCTTCCTCGAGTATGTGAACTGGTTCAGTGCAGCAGACAAACTTTGTGTGGGCATTCCCAGCTGTAATTTTTTTTGTTGTTGTTGTTTTTTTTACAGCTGTAACACTGTACAAAACCTGTCTCTACAGGCAAGAACCAATCAGAGAATTTGCTGTATTTATCCCAAATACAGAGAGTGAAAGATAGANGCCCAGACCAGGTTGTACACTGGGGCTGGAGCAGCCTGGGACAGTGGGAGCTGTCCCTGCCATGGCAGGGTGGCACTGGGTGATTTTTAAGGTCCCTTCCAACCCCAAACCATTTCATGATTCTAAGCATCCTTATAAGGATTCACACCTTCTTTAACAATCAAGCACAAGACACAGTAAGATTAAAAAAAAAATATATATATATATCTGTATAAAATTATTTTGATTTTTTTCCCCGTATTTTTATTTTCACAGCAACAACTGGGGAGCTTAAAGCAGGATGCTGAGAGAGGAACCCTCCTCTGCCATCAGTGCACTGCAGAACGTGTCCATGTGCTTCAGGATCCCACTGGAACTGCTGCAAAGGTCTCAGGGAGTGCCACTCTTTCATTCACTCTTCCTCGAGTATGTGAACTGGTTCAGTGCAGCAGACAAACTTTGTGTGGGCATTCCCAGCTGTAATTTTTTTTGTTGTTGTTGTTTTTTTTACAGCTGTAACACTGTAAAAACCCTGTCTCTACAGGCAAGAACCAATCAGAGAATTTGCTGTATTTATCCCAAATACAGAGAGTGAAAGATAGAAACCCCAGGGTTGTGCTGTTGACAAACCAACATTAAAATGTCTTTCAGCAGCAAAGTGCTTAAGTGGTAATGAATATAACAGAGTAAAATCCAATCCCAGTCCTGGTGCTGAACCCAGGTGCAGTTATCTCATACCACCACATTTGGAACTGTATTTTGACACCTTATTTTAAAATTTGTACACTATGCAATGCCAGTAATCAGCCTGAAGGGGCTGGTTGCTCATTTTTTGGCTAAAACAGTGCTGCTCTCATTTTAATCCCTAAATATGTGGGAATGGACCTCCAGCAGCTGTGTGAAATCTGTCCTGGGAGAGTTGGTGACACGAAAATAGTTCAGTCCTCAGAGATTTGTGGGAACTACAGAAGGGAATGTTTTCCATGTGAATTATAGTTTAGAAGTTTTCATCATAAAGATAATTTCCAACAACAAGAAGATTCTCTCCTAAACATTTAATACAGTCTGCAGCAATTACTGAGCAAACATTGAGATGGAAAAAGTCTGATAAAAGGCTTCCCAGGCCTGGCTGAAATGTAAGTGTGGATCAATTTTCAGTTCAATACACTATGAAATACAGTTTTTGAGGAGATCTGAAGGTGTTAAATTTGCCAAATCTGACAATGTCACTTTTAAACCAATTATCACATTTCTTTTAACATGTTCACAAACACTAAAGCAGATCTTGGTGGCACTCAAACACTGGGAATGATGAGCACACATTGCTCTTCCCAGGTGAAAAGTTTAATATCTACTTCATAACTATGAGTAAAAGCTGAAGAAAACCTCCTTCCAAATATTATCAGTGTAATAATGATAAAAAGAATTGATGCTGTTTCAACTGAAGTCAGCAGCAAAGTTCCCATTTCTTCAGTAAAAAGAGGATCAAAATTAGAACATCATCAAAAGACAGTGTGCATGTTTCTTCAAAGATATGGAGGTTAATAAAGGAATTGATAAATTCACAATGATATCTTGAAGACTTCATCTCTTTCAAGATCTCATGCAGCAGTTGTTTCTCTATGAGCCTGATATCCCAGCAATGCTTTCATTTGTGCCACCCTAAAGTCTCTTATTGGGTGTTTGCAGTTTAATCTTCTGCTTCTTCACATTCAATATCCCAGATCTTTTTATTAAAATCCATATTAAAGGTATTGTGATATCTTTATGGGGCTCTCCTTTCCAATAAAACAATATCTTTGGTATTTATTATTTTTGCTGCTGCATTCCTTACACATCTGGTCCTCCAGCTGGTGGTCTTCACAGCACCTTTAAAAACAAGAAAATGCAATTTCTTTGCCCACTGGGCACAGAGCACCCACCAATCCACCAAACTTTCTTCCCAAAGGGAATGTGGAGTTGAGCAAAACATCCCTGGAGTTTTGAAGTTGGAGCAATGCTCTTTTGAACCAGGAGGTTCAAGGCTTGGAGCAACACCTGCAGAAGGGGACCAGGGCATCCACCTGCCACTCCTGCCTCAGAAATTTCTGAATCAGGGGCTAAGATTTGCAAAAAAACCCCAAAAAACATAGAAGTGAAGCTGAAGCTAATTTTAGACAAGAACCTGGAAATCTGCCAGATTATTAACAACTGGCTTTCAGCCTGTCAGGAAGTATTAATAGTACCATGAAAGGAAATTATGAACTGTAGATTTCCCCCGAGAGCTGTCAGGAAATATTTGGATTTTTTAATAGCCCTATACTGCAGTGCAGCAATAAATGAAGTGGCCAGGACTAGTTCTGGGCTGATCTGGGTGGCCACAGATTTAAACCATGATTAGGTGGAATTCTAACCAATATAAATAGGAACAAGCAAGGCTGCAGTTCCAGATTGACTTTTATATTAGCTGAACCATCCATGACCATTATTTTTGCCCAAGATGAAGCCTGTAATCATTTTATTTGCATTTGTGCATGCAGGAGTGTCAGGAGGGAAAGTTAATTTTAAGGCTTATTGTTTAACAAGTAAATGATTCAGTGTGAAATGAGGATCCTTCCCATTCCATTCCTCCTTGGTGATGCTGTTGCTATCATTTAAAATCTCTTGGATAATGAGGAAGAGGAAGAAGATAATCAGTTGGTTTCTGGATGAAATTGGACTTAATTCAGCATAATCTATGTATTTTAAGATAGGGGATACAGCCAAGTGGAATAATCAGTGCAGTAAACAGATTGCTTTAATGTCTAGACAGGTTTCAAGATGATCTCGAGATGGGAAGAGGAATACAAATGATTTTCTTCTGCTGGAGCTCAAGAGCTGCATGCTGGGGGAATGCAGGAGAGGAGGAAGGGGAGGGAGTCCTTTAAACAACAGCCGAGGAGAAAAGCTGGAATTTCTGAAGGATCCTCCATGGAAAACCCAGCAGGGTTTGGGTGACACAAGAGGGAGGAGCAGAGGAGTCCCTGGGCAGGTGAAGGGGATCCCTGGGGTGCTGCTCCACACCAGCAAACCCAGGGAGGAGGAAGGACAGGGACTGGGAACTGGGAAAACTTCCCTGCCCAGAGTGAGCACAAGGTCCAGTGCTCTCCTTTAAAACCATTGAGTTACCAGGGTCTAACAAATACAAATAGCCATGTCTGTCTGGAACAACTTTAACATTAACCACTGCTTTGATTCTGAGGAGATGGTTGTGTTTCAAGTCAGGGAATAGCTTATAGACTTGTTTTGTATTTAAATTGGCAATTTGAGAAGAAAACTTGATTATGAGCTGTGTGTTTGAGTATATTGGAGAAGAACATGTCAATGTGAGCTAAATAGAAATACAACTTTAGAGATTCATTTTATTAGAGAGAATGTTTTGGTGCATTTAAAACAAGGTTTATCTATTTTTCCCTTTTAACACATTAAATATGTCTTATTTTTGCTCCATGTTCCATACGAACATCTAAATTCCCTCAAAATCACTTCAAAGTCAGTTCACATGACACAAATAATTGTTATCAAGTTGCTTGAAAATCATGATGTAATCCTAGGCCTAAATGAATTGATGTGTGATTATTTGTTGTTTATTAATTAATTTCTTCTGCAGTTCATGCTCTTTCCTACAACTCATTTATGAGCTGTTTTTACCAGTGGGTTAAGGAAAGAGATAGAGAGAAACATTAATCCATTTTATGACTTTAATTACTATTGGAGTCCTGTTTTGCACATGGCAGATGATTTGTTAGAAATTGATTTTATTCCTGGATAATTGCCCTGCACTCCAAACAAGTCACACATGCAGGGATTGATGCATTTGCATCTGCTGGATATGCAGCAGACAATTCCAACAAACTCAGAACAGGTTAGAAAAGCAAAATGTTAGCTGGAATAGTAATCAGGATTTAGGAATGTTTTCCCTTCCTGAGTACACTAAAGAACTTGAACTTGCCATTCTGGAGGTGTTCTGGGTTTTTAACAGGTAAACAGGGTTGGCTGCTCCAGGGTGAGGGTAGGACAACTTTGACCTTCATGGAAAAATGCAAATTTGCACCAGCTAGGAACCAGGACCAAATATATTTGGAAGAAGAACTCTTTAAATTTATCTGCTTTATGATAAGAATGATAATTTTACTTAGACTCTCCTAACACACAGAGAGATGTATTTAGGATGCACTTATTTATGTATGCAGTTATTTAAAAGAAATCAATTCTAAAATCCAAAAACGTGAAGGGCAGTGAAAGGCCAGGACTGGATATAAATATTTAGCAAGAGATTTTTCCTGGCAGTGCATTTTTTTTTTTCCAGAGGCAAAACCTTCTTTTCATTTCTGCTTTGCTTCCTCATCCATTAAACTGGACATGGAAATCTAACAGGACTTTCACCTGTTGCCTTTAACATCAGCTCCCCAAGGAGCCTCTTTTATCCCTTCTACTCACTGCTTTCATTTCCACTCTCTTTATGCACCAAAATGTGTTGTTGGAATCACAGAGAATAATTGAGAGGAGACAATGCCAAACAGTCTGTTACAATACAGAAAAGAAAAAGTGAATTAAGCACTGCTGTCTCACCAAGGCCATTCTGAGGAGCACTCACTTGGCCAAGTCCTGATGAAAATGGTTTTGCTGATTAAGTGCCCAAATTACAACAGGATGATGGGGGATTATTCCCATCCCTCACCATCGTGGTCCTGAGCACCCAGGAGAAATGCAGGGAAAACTCACAATTATCCAGAGAAACCTCCAGAGTGAAAAATCCTGAGGCTCTGAATATTGTTATTGTACCAATTAAAGGGAGCTGGTGAAAATTCACCTCCATGTTTAGCTGCTTCTCCTTCCCTTTTCATCCCCCTGCTCTGTATTTTCCATTCCATATTTATATCCCATTTCTGTGCACTTCCCAAGCAGTTCCTGCATCCTTAATCCATCCCTGGCTGTGTTTTTGTGGTGGCACAAAAAGGGAAATTTCTCTGGTTCCTTTCCTGCATCAAACTGTTTGTTGTAAACTCCCACAGTTGTTGCATCAGCAGAATTTAAGAATATCAAAATCTGTCTTTCCATAGCAAAGGGGATCTTTTCTCATCCTCTTATCATTCCTTTATCCCTTATCAAAAGTAAATTTTGCCTTTTGGAGTCTCTACTAAAGCACATGTTTTCACCAAACCTCTTACAAAGGTTGTCCTTTGTTTTAAGCCAAAACCACTACATTTAGAACATGAAAAAAATGTTCTGTTCCAAGAAATCTGTGAGTGCATTCGTTATCAAAGAATCACACTTTCATTTTCCACATAATTACAAACAAAACAAGTCAACATCCCAAATTTCCCCTTCATTTTTAAAGGTGCCCAGGATAAATTATCTTCAGAACTGGAGGTTGGCAATTTAACACTGCTAATATTCCAGAGAAAATTAAGGATTTGTTCAAGGAAAACTTTGAATTTAAGGGGTCTCTGGAATTTAAGCTCCCTGCTTCAGAGTCTGTCTGATGCCAGATTTGTGGAATGGCAGCTCCATAGCAGAAATTGCTAATTTACATAACTTCAGGTGCATTCTTTGCTATAAGATCACTTTCTTATCAACTGCAAAAGATAGATTTAGGTGTTTTGCTGAATTTGGGCTATGTATTAAAAAGAAAAAAATAAATCCTTTGAAATAGTTAGATTGGTAAACCTGAACAGTGAAAAACCCCCATGGTTGCATCTTTCCTTCCCCTCGTGTGAGTGTTGCCATGGGACAAGGATCTGAAATATTTAATATTGAAGTTTCCTGTCCAAGCCTTTCTTTAACCACTCAGGAAACTGTGCTGGTTGTGTCTCATTTCAGGAAGGTTCACACCAGTTTCACACCAGTTTGACACCAGTTTGACACCAGTTTGACACCAGTCCAGAGCCTCCTTTGGAGCCTTGGCCAACCCCAACCTGGTGCTTCCCCAGGACTATCAAATCCATCCCAGCAACTGCAGAAAAAACATTGTAAGAACCTCAAAAAAAACCTGTAAGAGCCTCATTTTCAGCCTCACATCCCTGCAAAGCTGCTCCATCACCGCGTTTCTACACATTTCCTTGGAACTGCAGTGGTAAAACCCCAAAATAGAGTTTCTCTAATGGGCTTAAAAGTGCTTCTGGTTTCGAGGCAGAGATTTTGAGGAGGATACCAAAGTGAAGTGTCTGCACTTTGTCAGGCTCATCACACCTTCCCTGGAGTTCTGCTCTTAATAATGCAGATTGTTTCCTGGGATACTGCAGCTCTTCCCCAACTTCTTGTCATCCCCATGTCTGATTGTGCTCATAAATTCCTCTAATAACTCCTGCTGGTGTCACTCTGTGTCACTCTGAGCCTTGGCTCGCTCCCTCTCTCACAGCCCAGGCTCTGTTAGAGGTTCAGCAGGAGTTTAGGAGAATGAATGGAGATGATAAGAAGGAGATAGCCTCGCTTTTCAGTCTTAAAAACATCCATTTACTGGTGCTGATCTAAATAATGGACTATTTCTCTTTTTTGCTTGACACATAAAACAATGTTGTTACCTCACAGTGACACAAATCCATTTTTTTCACCTGTTCTATGCTAAGAGCAACACACAAATTGTTTCTATTCCTCTCTTGGTCTGCTCCTCTTGCAGAAATCTGTCATCCTTAAAGGGAAATGGCAAGTTTGGGGTCTGAAGGGATCCACTGCCTTTAGCTTTTCTTTCTTTAATAGGCAAATCAGTCCTCATCAGAGTGCAAGTTCATCACCACATCCTCCAATCCCTGAATCTCTCAGCCACAACTGCATTGTGTGGAGGGGGAATCACCCAGGAATTAATGGAGCTAAAAAGCAGCATTCAGGGGCTGACCCAGTCCTGGGACAGGGAAATACATCCCACTGATTTCAGCAAGGTTTAGAGCAGCTTTCCAAAGGCTTGGAGCTTCACTTAACTCATGAGACCGCCTCAAACAGGCTTTCACTCTGTGTGTATCTCCAGGTCAGCCACTCATACCTCAAGCAGGACCTACTGAGTAAAGGCTCCTTTTATGTTTGTGTGTCTGGCTCAAAAAAAAAATAAAGCATAAAAAAGAAAGGTTGCATTTGCGCCAAAGTTTTGCTCCTTTGCTGTGAAATTACACAGATGAAAAATGATGCTGTGTACAGGCCAAAGGATATTGCAAAGAGAAAAGTTGTATTAGAGAAAGAACATCTTAGTCATAAGCACCAGGCATTGCAGTGAATTTCCTCACTAGGGTGGGGATCCTTCATCCTGGGAGCTTTTCCAGCCCTCCTGAATCACCAAAGCCATGCTGATCTTTACTTGAGCAGCCCCCAGGCTGCTGCTCAGAATTCCTTCCTTTCCCTCCATTCCTCACATCCAGCAGGAAATTCCTGCCAGGAAATAAACAGTGTGCAACTACGCCTGAACATCTCTTCTACACTCATTCCCTGTCCCAAGCTTTATATCCTCATCGTTTTCTTGGATTATTTTTTGTTATGTTATCTGATATTATCAACTGTGACATCCTTGTGGCCAATCTGGGAAGCTACAGGCTTGATGGAAATAAAAGTTGTCCCTTCAAGAAAATTCCAGGCAGTTTGTTTCTGTTTCCTTTGGTCTCATTAGGCTGCCACCACAAGATAAATGGTTTGGGTTAAGAGTAATTTAGTTTATGGCACAATAGGTATGAAAGGTTATTCCTTCTTATGCCCTCCTCACATAAAATCTCTCTTAAAAAAAAGCAAAGTCTTTATGTCTCAATAAACAGAAGCCACAGAGAAATTGTGTAACAAATTACATATTGGATAACCATCTATAAAATTTTATTGGCTTATGAGGTTTGCATTGATTTGAATTTTACCCAAAGCATTACTGCTCCTCCAAAACACTGAGATAAAAGCAAAACAGAAACATCCATTACGGAGTTTTTTAACAGTATAGCCACAAGGAGCATCTCTGAAGAATGTAAATTCCTGGGAATGGCCTAGAGGTCCCCTTGTCCCTTCCCTGTGTGTGACTCAGGGAGATCAGCTCCTCCTTCCACTCTCCCTGGTGCCTGGAGAGGCTGAGCTGGAGCAGAGGCTGGACAGAGTTAAAGGAATAAAGCAGGGATTTATTAAAAGCCCTTCCATGGATTCACCTTGGGCAGTGCAAGAGCCTGGCCATGGCTACACCCAAGATGGGCCCTGGCTCACGAGTTTCACACTTTTATAAGTTTTGGTCCATTCCCATCTTGGGTTCATTGTCCAATTCCAGCTCCAGGTTCTGCAGTCCCACCCTCCCAGATTCTCTCCTCAATTCGCTGCTGTTTGCACTTTTTGGGGCTGGAGCTGCAGCTGTCCTTGGTTCTGGGGCTGGAAAAGGATTGTTTGGTGTGCCTGAGCTGGGAGGAGAACTTGGGACACTTTGTATGGAGTTCAGAGTTATATCCTAATGCAGGAGAGAATCTGGAAAATATAAAAGCTAAAACTTGAGGCATCATCTCAGGCTGTTCCAAGCCCTGCCCAGCCTGGGTGTAAGTGCAGAATTAGGCAGGGCCTCAGAGGAAAGCAAGAGTTGAACCCAGAGCTCTGGGGGCTCATTGGTGCAGTAGCATCTTCTGAGACTTTCCTGGAGGCATCTCCTGCACCTTTGGTTGACTGTCCCTGGTCAGCCCAGGCAGGCTTGGGTACAGCAGTTGGGGACTAACCCAAATTTGCACAGTGACAATTCTCTCAAATGACCCAAAACTTGAGAGTGGCAGCACCACAAGTGACCTGAGAACCTCCCTGACACCCTCCTGCTTTTATGCAGAGCGAGGTTAATTTTCAGTCTTTCATGCCAGGTCAACAACCATGACCTAAATAGATTTTAGCTTTATTTCTGATTATTTTTTACACATATTTTAGTGCTCCTTTTTATTTTGCATTTAATAGCTGTATATCCCATTACAAATGCTTTGTTACCTGTCACACCCTTCATCCCAGCTCATTTATTCTGAACCATCCCCAGCCTGGGCTGTAATTCATCAGAGCCAGACACTGATTATTGAAGTGGGTAATTGCACAGGGGGCAAGGCCTGGGCTGGGCTGGGATCAAACACAAGGAATGGGACTGCAGGGAAGGTTTGCTGCTCCTTCTGCCATGCTCCATCCATCACCAGGGCACAGAGGGTTAAATATTGCTGCCTCAGCCTCACCTGCCAACAGGGTGCAAATGATGCTGCTCCAAATTGCCCTGCAGTCACAGGACCCTGGGATGGTTTCAGTGGGACCTTCCAGTTCCTCTCATTCCACCCCTGCCATGGGCAGGGACACTTCCACTGTCCCAGGGTGCTCCCAGCCCTGTCCAATCAGGTCCTGGGCATTTCTGGATGGAATAGTGTTAATTAAAACCAGTAATAACAGATTGTTTGTGCCTCACCTGCTTGCTTTAAGGGTCAGGAGTTTTTATTGCAGGTCTCTGTACAGAATAAGCACAACTGCAGGACTTCTACTTTATAAAGTTCTTCTGCTTTCAATATATATATACACATACATTTCTATAAAATCAGTCAAATGTAAAACTCTGAATCTACCTGTGAATCCAGCCAGGGACTTTCTGTGCATGGAGCCTTCCTGCTCCTGGATACAAAAGGAGTCAGTGGGACTTTGTGCAAGGGCATGGAAACTCAGGGCAAGGGAGAATGGCTTCAACTGAAGGAGGGCAGGGATAGATGGGACACTGGGGAGAAAATATTCCTTTGTGAGGCTGGCACAGGGTGCCCAGAGCAGCTGGGGCTGCCCCTGGATCCCTGGCAGTGCCCAAGGCCAGGTTGGACATGCCTGGGACAGTGGGAGGTGTCCCTGCCATGGCAGGGGTGGCACTGGGTGATCCCCAAGGTCTCTCCCACTCTGTGCTCTCTGCTGTTATGATCTCACAAACACTTCCTCACCTGCTTTTTATCCTCTCAAAGTATTGCTTTTGCCTCTGTGGATTCAAGTGAGAGGTTTGATGACTTACTTCAGTGAACCCAACAGGGCCCCCTGGTTAGTCAGGGCTGGGGCTTTATTTTTGGGTATTCTGCTGCTTCCCTGGCTGCTCAACCCACCCCCTCAGCATCCTCCAGCAAAGCAGTTTCCTGCTAATTCCTTTCAGGGCTTAGCTGGATTTGGAATCAATCTTGCTGAGAAAGTCAGCCAGACAAAGAGGTAAAATCGTGACAGGCTTAGTCATTTTTATTTTGCCTGAATCAGTGAGAAAGGTGCTTTTTTTCCCTCAGTTCTTGCACTTCAAATGTAACTTTTATTCTGCTAATTTTTGAAAGAAGTTTGATTTTGGGGATGTCTCACCTACATCTTCCAAATCAATCCCCTGAATCTCTAACCCAAAGTTTAATATCATCCATTATTCAACACCTTCGGTAAGACTAACTTGAAAATGAGTAATCTCTGAGTAAAGCTGTGCAATTAATGCTGAAATACCTCAAGTACAGAATAATTCCAAATAGCACGCCCCACAGCTTTCCTCAGACCATCCCAAAATACCTCTGAAGTCTCTTGTTATCAAGATTTCTCTAAGATTCTGTAGTAGATCCTGGCTCACCTTAGTGGGCATTTTGCATTAAAGTGAAAAAATCTTTTTCCTGCAAATTTAACTCCACACCAGCTCGTCTTTCACTGATCTTTGCCCACTTTGCTCTATCATTTTTATCACTCTTTAATTTGCCACATCAATTATTGCATGGGTGCTGCTCCCTGTGGTGCCCAGCACCAACCACAGCCTCACCTCAGCCTCACTGTGGAAGGACTTTTATCACACTGGAGTTTCCCTTCTGCTTGAGGCATTTCTGGGGTTGCCTTTGGACAAATCTTTCACTTTGGCTTGTGTGCCATTCTTTGCAGCTTCGACAGTCTGTGTTTTATTTGGAAACATTGCATTTACTACAATCTAAAGTGGTCACTGTTGTTCAGCTGCATTCACCACTGCTCTCCTTTCCCTCCCCTCTCTTTCCAGCTGCTTTCCCAAGTTATCCAGCGTGTCCAGGCTCACTTATCCCTGCTTGCACTGGATATAACACAGTTATGCTTCTTCCCCCAAGCTCAGTGTCCTCAGAGAAGTATTTATGTTAAGAACAGTTTATTCCTGGCTGGAACTGCAGCAATTGTGAGCAGGTTCATAAGCCAGGATTCTCCTTTGCTTCAGGCAGTAAAGCTGAGGTGATGTCTGAGATGGAATCAGAGCTGGAGAGGGGCAGCAGAGGGGGATGGAGCAGCTCTGGCACCATGGCTGGGACAGACCTGCAGCACTGAGTCGTGTTTGGGGCATGGCAGCAGCACAGGGGGTGGATAATCCTATTAACAGGCAGGAAAAAATATGGAGAAGTGGCCAAATGGTGCATTAAACCTTTATCTCTGTGTTCAGCACACAGGGAACAGAAAGGGCTGTGTGAGACCTGAGCTCAGGTGCTGAGGACTCAGTGCCAGGGACTGAGCAGGGGCATTTCAGAGAATCCCAGAATCACTGAGCCTGGAAAAGCTCGCTGGGACCATCCAGTCCAGTCTGTGCCCAGTCCCCACCCTGTCCCCAGCCCAGAGCTCTGAGTGCCACCTCCAGCCCTTCCTTGGACACTCCAGGGGTGGGGACTCCACCTCCCCACCCTTCCTCACCTCCAGCCTGGGACAGGGGTTTTTCCTGGGAATGTCAGCACAGCAACCAGCCTGACTTTACCCTGCTCAAAAACTGCTTGCTACTCAAACAGCAGCAACAAATACCTTGTGTATATTCAGCTCTGCAAAATTATCTCCTTGAAAACGGAGTCTGTTTTTTTTTTTTTATTTTTATGTAAAGTTTTTTTCAAAGAATCACAGAATGCTTTGGATTGGAAAAGACCATAAAGATAATCTTGTCCCACCCCTCTGCCATGGGCAGGGACACCTTCCACCAGCCCAGGGTTTTGCAAAGGAATTCATGGATAACTGCTCCCATTTCAATGATGTAGGAAACAAAGATTTTCCGTGTAAGTAGAAGATCCCTCTGACGAGTCTTTCCCCTGTGGCTCTGTCCTCACAGACAGATGGGAATGTAGCTGCCCAGGCATTAGAGTTTTATACCAAATATTGGTATTTATTTGGATTTTGGAGTGTGAAAATTTGAGCCAGGACTGAAAATACAAACCTAACTCATGGATTTGGTGGAATAGAGGGACCAGAGTGTGTTCAGGGAAGAAATTAAACTTGCACCTTCAGTGGTTTTGGAGTAACACAGGAAAAGAGAGGGTTAAATATAATATTTATGGCTTTTAGCTTTGTGTGATAGCTCCAGAAAGGGCTGGGTGACCTCTGTGGAGAGGCTGCAGCAATGTGTCACCACTAATGATATCAGTGCTGAGGGAAAGGTGACAGTTTAAGTGACTTCAACAGGGGGGAAACCTCTAACCTGCTGTGCAGCCCAAGTGCTCCTGCTAAACCAGCAGACAAAACAATTTCTGGGACAGAAATTCCCTCACTGGGGACTGCAGGGCTTCCCTGCTTTTCTCAACTGAAGGAAAACAAACCTATCTGGGGCTAAGTGGGCAAATTAAGGAAATCAGCAGAGTGGCATCAGTGTGAGGAGAGTCTGGATGCTGCAATACCAGGGACAAGTGACAGTGCCATGGGTAAAACATCTCCCAGCTGTCCCCAGGCAGGGTTGTCCCACTCTGAAACATCAGGAACAGCTGGAATAGTGAGTGCCTGCTCGCTGAGAGATCAGAGGAGGGAAACTGAGGCACGAGGGAGGATCAGCAGCTCTGCTGGAGCTCATGATGTGGGTGCCTAGTGTGGCTCTGTGCTGGTTCTGTGGAGAATTTTGGTTGGTTTTGGTTTTTTTTGGTTTTTTTTGTTTTTTTTCCTTGGCTCAAGGACAAACTCCTTGGAAGCTGCAACACCAGGGGAAAGGCAGGGATCCACAGATCCAGTGCACACCAGCCCAAATTCTGTCCTGACTGAGGGTTTCCAGCTGAGGGGTGGCATGCTGGGTAGTCCATGTGACACAGCTCTCTCATTTAGCTGATAAAAATCTACACCTTATCTGGCTTCCTTTACAAATGGAGGGAGTACAATTTCCAGGGAGGTTTGCTCTGGTCCCGCTGGTTTTGTAATTTCATGGTAGGATTATCAGAAACTGCTCCAAGAGATGGAGTTGCAGAAACTTCTGTGCTTTTAATCCCCATTTCTGTCACCAAAGGCACCACTCATGTTCTGCACACACCAAACTCGCTGAGGGAATGTCTGGGAGAAATGGATTTGAGTTGCTGAAGTGCACCAGGGTCCCAGAAACAGCACCAAGAATTTTGGGATCCAGGCAGGCCCATTCCTGATGTCCCAACCCTACAGTGGACCAGGCAGTGGGATGTGGTGAAACCTCAAATACACACACAAGGAAAAGGTGTGTTTGAAGCAGAAATAATCACTAAATGTCTGAAAATCCATTCATTTCTGTGAGAAACCTGGTGCAGAACTTCATCCCAGCCAGATTCTACATTCCCAGGGTGAATCATAGGGATGGGAATTAAAATCAGGTGCTGCTCAAAGGTACACACTTGATATTTACACTGCTTTTTACAGCAGAGGATCCTTGTTTTCCAGCCAGTCTTCCCCCATTTAATAAGAGATAAGTTTAATAAGAGAATTTTAATAAAAGATTCCTTGCAGACATCACCACAAAGAGGGATTTGGGATCCTCATGCCTTGGTTGCAGCCATGGGAGAGCTGAATTCTTTACCAAATATAAAGCAGTTGTATTTTTTTTTCCTGAAGAATCTTATTAAAAAAAAAAAAATAATCTTATTGGTGATCACATCAGGGTGTCCTGAAGACAAGTAAGGATTTATTGTAGGAAAAGTAAGCAGAATGTTTTTATTTGTTTGAGCTGACTCTGGTGGGAGCTGGGATCAGAGCCCTGGCGAAGGTTTTTGTGTACCTGAGTCACTTGTGTTTGGATATAGGCAATAAAACCAGTTACTGGGAAACCAATTCCACTCCTTTCCATATCATTATTATGTTGTGTAAAGAGCAAGGACAGAACACAGCTTCTCTCATCTTTCTGATGTTTTCCATCTCTTTTAACAAGACCATTACAGCAGATGCTGTCAGGAATTTTAATAAGACAAACTGCCTTTCTGACTCACTTGGTCCATTCCTTCTGGTCTTTATAGGCTAAAAATGCATCCAGGGTCTAAGTGAGGAAAATTACTCTTGCTCCCAGCTCCTTCCACCCCATCCCTCTCTCTCAGGGTTCCCCTGAGCACTGTGTGCTCTGCACTTTTAACTCCTGCAGGAAACCCAGAACACAAAGACTCCCAAAATGAATAAAGAGATGAGAGTGTAGAATAATGACATTTCTTGGGTTGGAAGGGACCTTAAAGATTGTCTCATCCCCTGGGCAAGGACACCTCCCACTGTCCCAGGCTGCTCCAACCCCAATGTCCAACCTGGCCTTGGACATTTCCAGGGATCCAGGGGCAGCCACAGCTGCTCTGGGAATTCCATCCCAGCCCCTCCCCATCCTCCCAGGGAACAATTCCTGCCCAATATTCCATCCAGCCCTGCCCTGGGACAGTTTGAAGCCAATTCTTTTCCTCCATCCCTTGTCTAAAGTCCCTCTCCAAGTCTCCTGGAGCCCCTTCAGGCACTGGAAGGCTGCAATAAGACAGATCAACCTTTTTTTTTTTGTCCCAAAAAATTTGGGAATAAGCCCCTGTGCCCTCAGGAGCAAAACCAGCAGGAAGTGCTGACCTGCTGCTCCTCATCCTCCAGGAGATTCTGGGAGGAGAGGAGGCAGAGCTGAGAGCACAGAGGTATGGAAAAATTCCAGCTTTTCCTCACTGCTTCTCCTCCAGCCTCTGAAACTGGTGAGTTCAAGTCCCCATGAGGGTTTTTAGTGCAAAAACACCTTGCTGGCTCTTTACTCTGTGCTGCCCTGGTGTGTTTAGCACTTTCCCAGCTCCAGGTAGGGTTTCCATACCTCTGATGCTCTGTCTCACACTTGTGTGTGGCTTTTTCCCCCTAACGATGGAGAACTGTGAAGTGCAGTGCCCTGACCTGTTTTGATTGGGGTTGTTCACTGTGATTAGGGCACTTGAAGATGCTTTGTTCTCTTTCTAAGGTGTGTATTTTTCCCTTGCATATTCCACACTTGTGGAAAGTATTTGTGTAAATAAGAGATTTGTGGAGCCTGATCGTTTTTGGATGCAAATAAGGTCACCTAATCACCTGCATTCTGCTGTGTCTGGGGTTTGTTTTTGGGTCCCAGGGATGCTTTTTTACCTCGCAGGGAGTTGTAGCTGTAAAACTGAGCCTGAATTTCTTTGTGTCTCCATTTCCCCTGGAGAGATTCCCTCCTGCACACACCAGGCTACAAACTCGCCCAAGCACAGAGTTATGACCAGCTCTGATTGCAGCCTCTGGGAAGAAGGAATAAATGACTTTTTGGGCCAGACTTGCTGGTTTTCCTCCTCTGCAAGACCCTGCCCAGAGACAGGATAAGAGGCTGAGGACAAGCAGGGCATCATTAAGAATTTTTTTGTGTCTCTTTGTCCCTGAGGAAAGTGAGCAGAGGCCAATCTGTGGCAATCTTCTGCAGGAAACTCAGTTTTTAACAGAAGGAATATTGTAGTAACATGCAGCTAGCACAGTTTTGGGGGGGATATACAAATTCGATGCTGTTTCGTAGAGCTGATCTATTCCCACATACTCACAAAATATCTTCTAATGAAAATTCTCAGTTCAGACACAAATAGTGCTTTGAGCCACCCAACTTTGTGTTTTAAGGCCCCTTGGGCACACTGGCACCTTGTTCTGTGAGGGAAATACTTGCTTCAATGGCAAGAAATTAATTTTAGGGCTGCTTATTATGCACCACAAACCTTTTCAATAGTGGTCATAAAGCTGGAAGCAAAGGAAAAGAGACATGGCTCCTGCTTGATTTAAAGCACTTAAGGTGTTATGGATTATTTATAATTTTATCCTCAGCATGGAAGGTAAAACTTGTAATCCATGGCCAGCAGTACCTCACCAGCATCTGAAACCCACAGCTGCCAACATTGGGGGGTTTTATTTTTCTTTTCTTACACAATAAAATGTGATCTGTGGTTGTTGCTAACTTCATAGAGCTACTGATTTGGGACTTTTTAGTGTCATAAAACCTGTGAAGCAGAGACTTCTGGAATGTGAAACACTGACACAGTGCCTCTGGAGCACCACAGGCAAAGCTGGCTGATGGAGATGGGTTATTTGTGGGGACGTGGTGCCTGGAATTACAAACACTGCAGGGTTTAGTGGCACACACAGAAACATTCTCTGAACTTTCAGAACTTTGTGTGGATGTCACAAGTCTCCCCTCTTTGGGGGAGAAAAATAAAAGGGGAAGTGGAAATGCTACTTCAGAGGAGTAAATATTTGGATTTTAACTCACAGTATTTATCTGCAAAGGGTTGCAGTGCTGATAAAAGAACAAGTAATTGTTATTTACAGAGTGTTTGCATCTTGCTTGATCATTCAGCTCCCTAAGTGCTGCAGAAAATCATCATCTTGGAGCATCCTGCTTGTGCAAAAGCTGCTGGAGGAGCCTCTTCCCACATGCAGCAACTGTCTGAGCCCAAGGATTCACCCCAAAAGCACCATGGGAATATCTGATTTACCAGAAAGTTCTGGCTAGTTCTTGCTTCTGGAAGCACAGACTTCCCAAACTTTTGATAAAGTATCCTTTAAAGCTGTGTCATGCAGTGTAAATAAATAACAATATCCAAACTAACACTCCTGCAGGTCTCTGGATGCAGACCCAAAGTTCAGTACAGACTGGGAACCTGCTTTATATACTCCTCTGATGATTCAAATGAGCAACAGGGGAAAAAACTTTCTTTTTAGGACTTACCTACATTTTCCTGCAGAATTTATGTTTATTTCTTTTCCACCTTCAGCTGGCAGAAATGAGGTTAGGCTCTCATTACCCACTTCAGCTTTTAATATGCTGTAGAAAGTCATCTGAAAGTGCCAGAATTAGCACTGTCATGCTCTGTGCTGCCCGTTTGACTGCAGCACGGAGCTGTGATAGCCTCAGCAATGGACCTGTGCTGCCTGTGGCCAGCACAGCCTGGGCTCTGTTTGCCTCACACGCATACAAATCCACCCTTACACCTCCTTTTCTGCCCAGAACGCACACGTTCCGAGCATCAGCCATTTCCAGACACACAGGAGAAATAAAGCAGCGAATTTTCCCCCTTCTCTCCCCCTTTATGCAAATGAAAACGAGCGAGGAAGGATAAAAACCCAGCCCTGCAAGCGCAGCTCCCCAGCACCATCCCCACTGCAGCAGCCAGCAGGATTCTGTACTTACAGCTCCGAGCACCGGGATGTCTCAGGATCCCCACAATTTTCTGCAGGACTGTTTGGAGCTCTCAGCAAGGCAGAGTGTTCAGCCAGGCAGAACGGAGCCGTATGGAAGGTCTGTGCAGCTGGGAGATAATGGAACTGTTCTCCCAGCTGGGACCACCAGCCCGTTATCCGCTGAGCGCTGCGTGTCTCTTCCCTGGTGTTAAGCGTGAAATGCGCTGCCTTCCCCACGCTGCTCCAGCTAGGACCCACACAATTAGTGCCTCAATCAGATAAACAGCTCCTACAGTTTGTGCATGCCCCTGTCTGGAAATTTGGGATGTATAAAAATTAGCTCTGCCTGGCTCATCCTTCAGGAAAGCTGAGCGAGCGAAAGCGCAGCTGTCAGAGCGGAGCATGAAAGATTAAATGTGCTCTTGCTGCTCCTCTCGTACAAATATGAGCTCCTGTCAGGTAATCACAAACCTCTCTCCTCAAAAACTGGGTCACTGCACGGGATTAGGTTTAGAACAGGAGTGGGAATAGTTTTGTTTAGTCCTGGTCCCCACAGTCACGTCTGTAGGGTTCAGCTCGTGGGGTGGGAGCTGTCACTGGAATCTCATCCCAGCCTTGAGTGACCTCTTGAACACTCAACTGCCCCTTCCTATTACATATTAAATATATTTTATATATGTTTACATGTTACATAGTAAACATATTTTTAAAAAAGGGAGAGGGAGACTTGCTTGTCTAGAGTAGCACAGACATAAATTCTGATTGAGCTTCAAACCTTCGTGGATTTCCATTTTCCCTCTTGGGATTCCTCAGCAGAGTCAGGCAGGGGAGTGTCCTTCTCTCAGTGGGAAAAGTTATTTGAATTCATCACAGAATCCCAGAGGAGTTTGGGTTGGAAGGACCTTAAAACCCATCCAGTGCCACCCCTGCCATGGCAGGGACACCTCCCACTGTCCAGAGTGATCCAACCTGGCCTTGGGCACTGCCAGGGATCCAGGGGCAGCCACAGCTTCCCTGTGAATTCCATCCCAGCCAGGAATTCCATCCCAAAATCCCATCCATCCCTGCCCTCTGGCAGTGGAAGCCATCCCCTGTGTCCTGTCCCTCCATCCCCAGCCCCTCTCCAGCTCTCCTGGAGAATTCTCTGATGATGTTGGCAGCACCTCAGCTCTCCTGGCCTGCCCTTGGCTGTGACATGGGGACAGCAGGACGTGGCAACCCCTGGCATGTGCCACAGGTGCCCAGCAGCCCCTGCCAGCCCCATCCAGAGCTCTCTGAGCCTCCTCCTGATTAACATAAACAATTTTGCACTTCCATCCTGCGAGCTTCTCAAATGAGCTTTACCGACAATTAATTAAGCCTTGCAGCACCTTCTAAAGGAGATAGGCATTATAATTAGCAGCTCCATTTTTAATTAGGAATAAAATTTAAAATGGAATTTGAGGTATTTCCTCATTAAAAATTTTCTTTTAAATAATTACGGGGCTTTTTCTGAGTGGTATCAAGAGTAAATAAACTACAAGTTGCTTGCAACAGATTAAGCCAGGCTTCTTGTAGCCAATTTTGAAAGTTTATTAAAAATTTAGCCTTTTCTATGTCAAAGTAAAAGAATTTCCTTATGCATTTCTTGTCGAACAAGACTGGGAACAGAAATTTTCAGTTGCTGAGGAAATTAATGCTTTTAAAGCTTTTCAATTTCCAACTAAGAATGCAAAAAAATATTTTAGAAATGTCTCTTCAAAAGGTTAATTATTCACTTCAAGGTGTCCCTGCCCATGGCAGGGGTGGCACTGGGTGAGATTTAAGGTCACTTCCAACCCAAATCTTTCTATGGTCCTTTTTTTCTTTTGATTCAACTGTTACACTTCAGTGGCTGAATTTTGAACATCTGAGCATCTGAATTTTCTTTTTATTAGAACTTGTAAAGTTCTGATTTAGATTTTTCTGAACTATCTTATACCCTATTAAAGATTCCGCCCATATCTTTGAGAAGTGACACAGAAAGTGATGACAAGTTTGAATATTAAACAAGTCTTTTCCTAGAGGTCAGGATAAAACATTTGCATGTTACCCAAATGTTGTGGCTTTGCCCGAGACACTGTCAAAACAAAAATTCGTTGAGATCAACATTTATTTGTCAAATATTTTACTTTTAAAGAATTGCAATATTCTATAAGAAAAAAAAAACAAAAAAAAAACAAACAAAAAAAAAAAACAAAAACAAAAACAAAAAAAAACCCCCACATTAAAAAAAAAGAACCTACGAAACAAAACCAAAGGAAACATTGATGATCAAAAAAAAACCAAAAAAAACAAACAAAAAAACAACCCAAATCCCAGTTGAACATCTATTGTATTTTCAGCTGTCAGAAACCCCTTAAACAAAACTTTTCCATTCCAACCATTAAAGAAGGGCTGCTCCTCTTGGAGTTTTGACAATGTCAGAGCACAGACATCTCCTGCAAACTGGGCCAACCCCAGCAGCCTGGGATGGGCCTCCAGTCACCTCAAAAGTTGGCTCTGGAGAGACAAAAGTTTCCCTGTCTCAGGATGAAGTGCACGATGTCCTTGTGTAGCTGTCGTGGGCTAAAAATACCTGGGAGATTGGATCTGGTCTCTAAAGCAGACAGGAGAGCATCAGGAGCACAGGCTGGGAGACAGGAGGGAATTATCAGCTGGGCCAAGGTGTCTCTTGCAAAAACTCAGGCTGGAAGAGCTTTCTCCTCTGTTTGCTCGCTGGAAATTGGAGATGCCTCGGGATGACACACGTGGGGTTTTGTCACTGTGCCTTCAGGAGCCAGAGCTTTCCAGCTCCCTGTGGCTCTGTCAGCTTCTCTAGCTCTCCTTTAGACAGAGGAGATAAACCCAGGATGTCTTTATCAACTTTTTAACTGAATTAGATCAAGGACTAACACGATCTAAACTCTCCACTTGAGCAGAGCAAGCATTGTTCAAGGGCAAATCCCTGTGACCACAAAGGCAAAATTTGAGGCCTGAGATGAGTTTTATTTAACAAAGGAACATGATGCCATCCCATGAGGTGCTTTACTCAGTCAGTGCCACCTTCTGCTCTGACATGCATCCAGTAACCCACCTAAACTGCTGTTTGGTGTTGACTCCATGCAGGGGGTTTTGGTTACTCTAAAATTCTAAATCACAGAATTGCAGAATGGTTTGGGTTGGAAGGGACCTCAGAGATCATCTCATTCCAACCTCCTGCCATGGGCAGGGACATCTTCACCTACCTCAGGCTGCTCCTCTTTATGAATCCAGGGCACTGCTCAATTAAGATTGAATTAATTAATTTTACAGTGCTAATCAGTAAACATTTCCCAAATTATTGGCTTTGTTTCCCCTCAGTCCTGTTAGACATTTTCTAAAGTACATTTCAACATAATTTTCATGAATGCAACCTTGCAATTGTTTTTCAATACAGAGGTGATGTAATTTCAGATTCATGGAGTTGCACCACCTTTATCTTGTAAATATTCCTTGAAGTCTTGTCAGAGACAGATATTGGAAACTCGAGAGCAAAAATCCATCATAATTAACTTGCATTGTAAGAATTAAAATGTACTATGAATGAAATTGAGCTGCTGGACAGGCTGGATAGTTGAACAGGCATTGGGGAATGATCTGCTCTTACATAAAAGAGGTCTTGAAATCCCACAAAAATGGATTATTGCACTCTGAATTCCCCAAAAAGTTTGCTGCTGGAGCAGAGAAACCAAGAGAACCCAACCAAGCCAAACCAACCTGAATTCTTGATGACTTCTGGGCAAGTGACCACCACGAGGAAGGGAGGTGGTATGAGCTCTCCAGCAATGAATCTCCAGAAAAAGGATCCTTCCTTTCGAATCCTTTTCCAAAATGCAGCCTTCCAGAAAAAAGGAAAGGAATTTTCTCTGAAAACAATGTTCACAATTTTTATCTTTTTGTGTAAATATTTTTTATTATTATTATTATTTTTAAAACCTTATTTTGTTCTTACCCTGCAGCTGGAGAGAGCACTAAGTGCCTTCTCCGTGTGTTCTAGGACTGTGAGTTACAGTGAAGAATATTAATACAGAAAAAATAATGCCAATTATAGGAAATACACTTTCACATAGAATACCTGTTTCTTCTGTAGTTTTTGTTGATTTTATTTTACTTGGGACACACACACATGATGGAGACATGACTCTGAAAAAAAGAGATCTGCAAGTTTGACAGATTAATGTTCAAACAGAATTTCTGCTGAGTGTAAAAAGATACAATTCAAAGTATGAAGCTTATTGCTCCTCTTTTTCACACTAGATCCATCAAAGAACCAGAATTAGGCTACTCTATCCCTTGTTTGTATTTCACAAAGCTCTTTCCTCTGCCTGAACTTCAGGCTTTGTCTCCACGTGGTTTGTTCAGGGCTCCATTTTAGAGTTACAGGCAACCCCAATCAGAGGCTCTGCTTTGATAACAAGGGGATTAATTAGTTCCCAGCTCCACAAATAAACCAGAAAACAAACCCTCTGAACTGCTGCCTCTGTCCCCCCCCCACCAAAGATGATTAAAGAGGGAAAGAAGCAGCTCAGGGATGTTGTTAGTCCTGTGCTAAAGTGCCCCATTGATCTCAGCCTCTGGAATAAATGCCAAGGTTTAGTGGGTGTTAATCCTTGCAAAATGTGCAGCTTATTAATGATCCCCCCAGCAAAGGTGACCTCTGGAGCCAGGAATGCTGCTCTGAGAGGAGCCTGAATAGTTCCTCTGCTCGCAGCAGAAAAACAGGTTTCAAATCTGAGTCCTTGGGGTGGGCAGTGCTCTGATCAATAGCTGGGGTTTATCTGTAATGGAACTGGAAGCTCTTCAACACCAGGACAGCCCCGACTGGAAAAGACTGGACAAGGAAATTTAAAAAGTATAAGCAAAAAGAAGTATGAAGGCTTTCACTGGAGTTATTTTTGCTACAGCTGGTGGTGTTACTGGACGTGGTTTGTGTTTTGAAGTGCAATCACTGTTGAACAACCTTTGCTCTCCAGACAATCACAGTGACCTTCCTGAGACTTTCTAATGGCTTTGTGGCTAATCCTGCCATGATCTTTCACTCATAAAATGTGGGGAGCTCGCTTATCTCTTTGTTTCTTCAGGGTTTTTGTGTGAGAACTGTTTTTTTTGCTTTTATTTTTACGCCTGTGTTTCTTTTGCTACATTTTAAATTTATTTTCCAAAGAAAAAAAGCCATCTGAGAAAACACCAGCTGTGCTTTTCCAGATTTCCAGGGTTGTGCTCGGGCTTGTACCCTCCTGGATGTGAAATATCTGATAAGTGGCTCACATTTTGCATTGATTTTCCTCAAGGGAGAGAAAACTTGGAGCAGGGAGCCTGGGAATCCTTTCATTACTTCCCCTCCCAGTTGTGCTAAATGGTCACTGGATCAATGTCCACCACCTGTGCCCTGTGGAGGAGGAGACCACAAAGGCATCACTGCCTGCAAGGGCAGGGCACCAGATGTCACCTAGTGGGTGTCAGGAGCTGCCAGGAGCCACTCAGCTGTGAGAGGGAGGGCTCAGAAACCCAAACTGGAACAGAAAAATGCACAATTTTTCTCTGTTTACAGAAACTGGTGTAGCCACAAACCAAGGTGTACTCCTTTCTTGGGTCTGACACTTGGCAGGCTCTCCAGAGGGGACAGGAGGAGAGGGAACAGCTCCAGGCTGGGCCAGGGGAGGCTCAGGGTGGAATTTAATCATGGAAAGGGTGGGCAGAGATTGGAACTGCCCAGGGAGGTTTGGAGTGCCCAGCCCTGCAGGTGTCACCTGGAGGTGGCACTCAGAGCTCTGGGCTGGGGACAAGGTGGGGACTGGGCACAGCCTGGACTCGATGATCCTGGAGGGCTTTTCCAGGCTCAGTGATTCTGGGATTCTGTAGCTGCACTTGACCAGGTAAATATCTCAGTGTTACAGTTAATTGTAAGGTATTAGGAATTAAAATCTGTAAATGCTGCATCATAGGCACAGTCCTCACAGAGACAGATAAAAAGTGGATTAAAACCAGCAAATGTGTTCAATTTTCTCTATGATTTGTGCATCCTTTAAAGAATTATGCCTCAGTGCTCAGTACATTTCAGCCCTGTAAGAAAATGCTGGGTGTAAACTTAAAAAAAAAAAATCCAACTTGATCTAAAAGTAAGAAAGAAAAAATGTGGATATTTCATCATGAACTGTAGGGACAGGACAAGGAGAATGGCTTCAAACTGAGAGAGAGTAGGTTTAGATATTGGGATACTGGGAGGAAATTGTTCCCCATGAGGATGATGAGGCCTGGAATGGATTTTGTGGCTGAGAGAAAGAAGCTGTGGCTGTCCCTGGATCCCTGGCAGTGCCCAAGGCCAGGTTGGACACTGGGGCTGGAGCAGCCTGGGACAGTGGGAGGTGTCCCTGCCATGGCAGGGGTGGCACTGGGTGGGATTTAAGGTCCTTCCAACCCACACTAGTCTGGGATTTTGTGATAATGGTTTTAGAAAATGATACAAAAACCCTTCAAGTGCTGCTGCTCCCTCCTGGTTCCTGTGGTTCCTCCATTTCCAGCCAGGTGCTCGTGTCAGTGGGATCAGATCCAGGGGAGAGGGAATTTCACCAGCTCTTTTTCCAGCCAGTCTCCCCAGGGCTCACCAGGATGATCTTTGAGCATCTCTGCCTTCATCCCAATTTGAATTGAACACAGGAACAGTGCAGTGTCTGTGATCTAACAGTGGCTGTAACATCAGCCCTTCTTTTAGGGAACCAGTCTATAAAATCCACTTATTAAAAATGTATACATGAGAAGAGTGAGTGGAATTTTATAGATCTGGTTTTACTGCAGAAAATGTAGTTATTTGGGGCTCACAAAAGCTGTAAAGTTGCACCTAGGTTTTTACAGCACCCAGTGAGCTCAGATGAATTAAAACACATTCTCCTGCATCCTTCTTTGGATTATGTTTGAGGACGTTTTTCATTCAGGTTATTATATTTTTTTTTTTTAATTTCCAATGGCAAACAGAAAATATTCCTCTTCCCAGCTGTGGATAGATTTAATGAGGAATATAATATTCAGACAGGTCTGTATGAAGTCACTTGGTGGATGCTTTGTACAGAAATATCCTCGTGTTTTGACACACTGATTTCTTGTTCTCTGACAGGGCTATAATTTGCTCTTAGAATTGTTTCAGTCGTTTCCCAAATATTTTTCATGCTGTGTTGGGAAGTAATAATTGAATTTGGTAAAGTTATACCAACTTTAATTATGCTGAAAAAGAGCTCTCTTTATGTAATCCCATCAACTTCCTCCTCTAAGATCAGCTTAATTAAAACTCCACTCTCTTAAAACAGACCATTGCTTATGATTATAATGAAGTTGAATGGAAACTAATGAAAATTAACTAATGCAGGTCAGTTTTTGTATCTCACAGGATGATTTTGTATTGCTGCTGCCTTGCAGAACTGTAATAAGAGGGGCTGTACCCAAGGATCAGCCTGGCTTTGTGTTTTAATACCCAATGTATTTCAGGGGTGCATAAAAACCTCCAAGGAGAAACCTTGCAAAGGAGGCAGCTCAGTGAAAAGCAAAGCTCAGCTCAAGAAGGGTTTTATTTGCTCAGAATCTTCCCAAAATGTTGGGGAAACCTCCAGGAGATTTGCTCTGGATGCTCCATGTCCTGTTTGGAGATGTTTACAGGGCTGATATCAATAGAGAACAAACCTGACAAAGAACAGCTTTACTGGATTCAAATCCTTCCATATTTTTCACAGAATCACAGGACCATTAAGGCTGGAAAAGACCTCTGAGATCACCAAGTCCAACCTTTGCCATCATCCCCACCAAACCATATCACCAAGAGTATTTTTAGAATGTACTTTTACACAGCTTTAGAACCCACTTTTAGAGTGAATATTTCACAATCTGGTTTTCATGTCCTCCTTAAAATGAAAGTATTTAGCCCATTCTATTTAGCTCTTACTCAAACAGTTCCCAGAAGTTTAACACCCCATCTCTCTTCCCATAATCTTTCTAGGGAGAGTCCTCTCCACTGTCCAAATCTTTGTGCATCTTTCACCCATGCAAGGGATTTTATCAGACTGTTAAAAATAAATTATGCAGGCTTTGTGCCACACAATCAAATCTCTGCTTGTTAAGCATTTAGTGCCAGTGATCAAACTCCCTAAATGTCAGCGAGGTCAGAGCTTGGTTGTGTTTCCTGCATAAAAGAAAAGCTTGGCTGATGTGCATTTTCCTGTACAGAAATATACTGGATAAAACAATTATGTCAAACATTCCCTTGGAAATTGTGGGGCTTCTTCCATAAATTTGCAGTTTCAACTATTGGGAAAAATGTGTGAGGAGATGTTGGGCTTGAGGATCTTGGTCTTTTCAGACCTTAATGGTGCTATTAAACGATGGACATTTTATAGGATATTTTTTATTCCTAAGTCTAGACTTTTCCTTTTGGTTCCAGCATTGAGCACTGAAATCTGAAGGAATCCATTTTCCTCAAATAATCTGCCTTCAGCCAATCCCACTGCTATTCTGACAAGCTGGTCCCCACATTTCTGCCTGATTTAATGAAATTTTACATTTTGGGGAAGTCAGCCCTGCACCTGGTCTATTAAAAAAAATTTGCAACTTCTACCTGAAATGTTGAAGAGCCCCTTGCTGTGGTTTGGAGCACCCTGGGATGGTGGAAGATGTCCCTGCCCATGTGGAGGGTTGGAACTGGGGGGGTCTTTAAGGTCCCTTCCAACCCAAACCATTCCATCATGGTGAAATGGCACAAGGAGTTATTACCCACACTTAAATCCCAAAAACATTGATTTAACTCCTATCAGTGCATTAATCCTGGATGAAATCTCCCAGCTCTTCAGCTTACTTGTGCAAGACAAGACAAGAATGATTTCCCAGATCCTTTTCCACACAGAGATCTCTCTGTTATCTCCTGGACACCAGTTATTCCAACTTGCTTATGAAAATTGTTCCACCAATTTTTCTCCTCTTGGTGCATAAAGTGTAGTGAAAAAAACAAACATCTCAAATTAACTTCACAGTAGCTCATTTTAATTTTGTCTTGTGCTATGAGAGAGCTGATAACCTAAATCAGCCTGATTGTTATTTCAGCTGGTAAACAGCATATTTTATCCTCTGTGTATCTCTGGTAATAGCTGGTGCTCAATCCTTAGGATCTGTGTATTCATCTAATTATTAATTTATTCATATCACCCTTGTTGAAACTACAGGAATGGTTTGGGTTGGAAAAGACCTTAAAGTCCAGCTTGTCCCACACCTTCCACTATCCCAGGGTGCTCCAAGCCCTGCCCAGCCTTGGACACTTCCAGGGATGGGGGAACCAAGTGGAGGTAGAACAAGAGGAGTCATTTTACATCCCCTGTGACAAAATCCCTCATTAAGAACACCCCAGAGGACTGTAATTAGCTCAGGAAAATTATCACTCCAGCTATCATTGGGTACAACCCCTTACTTAAACCCTTTATTTGCATTTTGTGATGTCTTAGGGTGAAATAAAGTAATATAAGATTAGAATTATCTCAGGAAATAGAGTTTTTATTGTGATCTTTCAGCTGCAAAACACTCATTAAACATGGAGCCCAATAGTGTGGTTTGGGGTATGGTGTGGGAAGGGAAGAATCACCAGTTAGGACTGGTGATACTGGTATGGAAGATTTTGGGTTATTCAGTCCAACCTGGAGCATGAAGGGACAGGAGGGAGGAAATGTGTGGCTGTGTTATTGCCATGTTCATGGAATTAAATCCATTATCCACCACCAGTTTCTGAGGAATAAATCTGTTTAAACATCAGACCTGTGCCTAGGTCAGCCATCAGCACCAGGCAGGAATAAATCCTGGGAAATATCCCAATAAGGACGGGAGATGGAGCCTTTTGTGAGTGCTGTGAGTGCCAGCCCTGCAGCTGCAGCTGCACAGAGAGGCTGCTCCCATGTGGAGCCACATTGTTCCTCAAGTGCTCGCCATGAATAGGTTTTATCACTCTCAATCCCACAGGGGAAAAGAAACCCCAAATGTATCAGCTGAAAAGCTGTTGTTTGACATGCAGTTGGTCTGGCTGGAGCTCCAGGCAGCTGAGGGATGGCTGCCATGGACTCACAGGGATGGCTTTTCCCTTTTCCTGGGCTCCACATCCCCAGTTCCCACTGGGATCATCCCCAGGGTAGAACATCCCACCCACCCTGCAGCAGCTTCCTTTGGGTGCAGCTGTGTGCACTAATCCAGATGTGGGGCCAAATTCCCAGGCAGCTGTGCTGGCTCTGTCCTGCCAGGGGTGTTGGGTGGTGGTGTCAGCCCTGGAAAACCCCTCAGGGATCATGGAATCACTAAGGCTGGAAAAGACCTCCGAGACCATCAAGTCCAGCCACTGAATGAATGCACAGCAGAATATTTGAGCCCCTAGATCTGCTTTCTCTGCTAAGCAGAGCTATTAAATATGGAAAAGGGACATTGGCCATGATCCTCATCATTTTTGAAGTATGGGGAGAAAGGAACAGGATGTGGAGGCAGCCAGAGAAGACCTGTTGGATCATCCCTTGGGATCATCCCTCTGCAGAGCCACCAGCTCTGCCCCTTGGTGACTCCTTATGACAACGAGACAAGACTGCCACAGGATCCCCCAGTGCCCAGGACCTGATCTTACTTCTGTCACTGACAAATCTGATTAATTCAGAGGTTTCAAGGTCAAAATACTGAATAAAAACCCGAACTCTGAGCCTCATCCACTGCCCAGGATTTTCCAATCTCGGAGCAGTGCCTTTTGGGATCACTGACAAAGCTGTGGTCTTAGGGACGTCAAGACTACTTGTGAAATGTTGATTAAAAAGTTGATTAGTTGGCTGATTAGATGTGAGGCTTAGGTGTGGATTATATTTAAGGATCAGCAGCAGTTAAGGGAAATTTTTAGCACGTCCTAAGCACCTCAGTCATAGCAGCTAATGAAATTTTAGCCATAAAACCTTCCTTTCAGGTGATAGTCCTCACCATTAGAACAAAAGTAGAATCAAAGGATTTAAGACTCTTTCTTCTTGGTTTACAATCTTCAATTCTTTTTTCCCCTCTGGAAGCCTTAAAAAGAACTGCAAGAAATATAAATTTTAGGAAAGGAAATCAAGCTCCAGTTTGAATCCCAATGAAATTACTGAGAGCAATCCACAGACTTTACCCACGAGTACATCAAAACACCTCGTAAGTGTTATTTATCTTCACAATACACCCATGAAATAGGAATCTTCCAATTTTACAGGAGAAACCTGGCCCTTCCAAGTGAGAAACTCAGGATCTGGATCTCTAGGAGGCTTTTTTTTCCCCCAAAATAGCCAGGGCAAAGCATAACCAGGCAATGAAGCACCAAAATTCAACATCCATGGAATGTTTTCCCGTGGTGGTTTGGCAGAGCCACAGCCACAACATGGAATTCTGAGCCCACTGATTATTTCCTCCTCTAAAAACCAGGAGATGTTTAAAATGCCCCAAAATATTGACCAGAACAGAGAGTGAAAGTTAAAGGAGATTACCAGTGAACAAAATCCTATTATTTGATTTAGGTAAATCCAGTTTTTACTCTAGCAAAGCATCACTTCCCTCTCAATAATGTCAAATAAAGTATCAGCACATCAAAATGCCTGTTGCCTCATGGAATAACCTTTTGTTAGTGTAAATGGTGCACAGTGCTGATTTGGAGGGTCCTGGTAGGCAAAAACCCATTTAAATTCTTTTATTGCAAATCTAAATTTCCCTTTTTAGTGTTTCAGAATTGTGTAACCTTGTCACTTGCAGCTGAGAGCTGTGGGATGCACCACAGGCTGAATTCTTCTGTATTTGACATATAAATGCCACCTATATTTGGGGTTTTTTTGTTGTTTTTTTTTTTTTTTTACTATTATTTTATTTCTGCTATAAGTCTTTTTCTACCTGCATAATTCATGGCTCTAAATAGAATTACATGAACATTTTTGCAATAGCACTTAATCCCCTCTATACCTTAAAGGAGATATTTGATCTTGAGAAGGATTTGTTTCTTGACACAAATACAGCAGTATTTAATTATTTCTGTTTAAAATCAAGGAAACTTCATAGACAACATTTTTTAATGTTAACCTCAGTAGATTTGCTTTTAATAGCATAAAAGGAGTGTGGCCAATAATAAGACTCTTAAATTCTTCTATTTTAATCCTTTTCTGACTTTGTTTTCTGTAATCTTTGGTAACTGCACCCAAAAGAAGAAGTTTCCTCCATTTCTTCTTCTGTAATGCAGTAAAATCTGCAAATTACAGTGATTATGATCCATAATCTCCCAGGTACTCCTGTTTCTGATTCTGTTCATGTTGGAAATATTGGAATGTTGGAAGATCCAGCCTGGTTTGTGTTGGATTACAGGCAAGACTTTACCTAGACCACAGTTTACCCATCACTTCCCATGTGCAGTTATGATTTAAAAATATCCAAATTCACTGGACAACTTTAGGCATGAATTAGGCCTGAGAGAAGCTGATTTCTGCCTTTACACCTTGGAAAATGAGGAATTCATTGAATGTTCTCAGTGAAATCCCAGCTCTGGTGCAGCCAAGATCTCTTGCTGTGCACATTTAAGTTGAAATTGTCTCTTTGTGGTGGAAAAAAATCCTCCTCACTTATTAATGGTTGTGGGATCATAATGACATGAAATGTTTTAAAAATCTTGCCTCCTGCCGTTTAAAATAAAAAATAAATGCCAGTGTAAGGATCCCAGGCACCACAACGTGTTGAAGTACATGTGGGAACAAAGCCAGTATAAAGTGATTTAGGATTGACTGACTATAAAACTTAATTTGTAAAAAAAAAACAAAAAAAGAATTCATTTTTATGTCATTCCAAGTCATTAGAACATAAACAGGCATAATACACTCCAAAAATCCAATTCCTGAGGACCTCAAAAGCAGTTTATTTCTCTCTCTTTATTCATTTTTATTCAGAAAACCTGTCAAAAAAAAAAAATATTCAGAGAGACCAAAAAAATTATGCAAAGACATCAAAAAAAAGTATTAAGGCACCAAAAAAAAGATATTCAAAGACACCAAAAAAAGATATCCAAAGACACCAAAAAAAATCAGTAGCATTTTATTTCAAACAAAGGCAGAAAACAAACCCGGGCTGCTGTTTCCACCCTGTTTGTTTTGCTTTGGCTCTTTAAACACACCCTCCCCCAAGGGGAAAGAAAAATCCATATTGTCCAATTGTCTTTCCATTAAAATCTGCAACAAGCTCCTACAGCATTATGGGGCAGGCAGGTGAAGGCAGGAATATTTGTGCAGGTATTGATCATCACTCCTGCAGGATGTGGTGCCTTTTCCCTGCGTTGAGGATCTCCCATCGCTTCCCAATCCCACAGCTCCTGCTCCCTGAGCACGAGCAGATTTGTGCTTCTTGTCTGTGTAATTGCTTTGGAGATCTAGGTCTAGATTTTCATCTCAGAAGGGCAATATATCTGGGGGAATCTCAGGAGAGGGAGGGGGAATAAATAGTGTGGCTAATGGATGTGCAGGGAGCGGCACGGAGGCATTTTGCATGGAACAAACAAGGCATGACATGGACCTGAGATTAGGATCTGGCAGTTGTGAAATTCAGATGGAGAACCCCACAAAGAGCTCTTAATTCCACTGCCAGTGGTCAAAATCTGTCGTATGATAATCTCAGTAATGCTGTAAATATATTTGTTTGAGCATCTTCAAGCATTTTCACATCCAAGTCCAAGTTTTACCTTTATTCCTTCCCCTCAAAATGTGAAATTATTTCCCTTTCCTGAAACAGCAACATTTTAGTCACAGAGCCCGTGTCTGGAGTCACAATTGCATTATTTTTATTTTTATTTTTTTTTTACCATTTCCTTAGATGTAGCCATTGTCTGGTGGTGTAGTGGAAGGTGTCTCTGCCCAAAACAGGGAGTTGAGATAAGATGGGCTTTAAGCTCCTTCCAACCTTTCATATGAGTCTATGAAATAGCAAAGGTGGAAAAAAGTCCTTAAAATGATAATTGTGACTCCTCAGAAACAGAATATCCACACTCCCCACACTTACAGTTTAGAAATTTTACAAACTTTGAAGTCACCAGAAGGATTTCTGAGCCTGCATTTGAATTTTCACTTTCAGGCCAGATTTTTTTTTTTCTATTTTGCTCTTACAATCATTCTGCAGAAACAAGACTCCACTGCTTTTCTTGGCGTGATTATTATGATCTATTCCTTAAATACCTTGTCTTTTCCATTGATTATCGATTCAATCCAGGGGTAATTCACTCCTAATGCCCTGACTGGGCTGAGGGGAAACCCCTGGGGACTATCAAGGTTGTGGTTCTCTACTGCAATGGAGAATCATTTATATTTTTTTTCCCCCTCTAAACATCTGTGTTGCCTGTAGGAAGTTGTTATTTCAGCTGGAATTTCAATCCTAGCTTTGGAATTAGTAATGGAAGGCACTGCTTTCCTCATGTTTTGGTGTCTTCTCTACTGCACTAGAAGCTTGAAGCTTCTCTATATCCAGATGTGCTATATAATTGTCATTAATGTGGTTAAAGCAGAGAATACAGCTGGAGTTGAGGCCCTTTTTTGGCAACTTTCAGTGTTCCCCACCAGGCCACCAAATATTCCACCTCTGGGGCCATGCTCCACCTTGAGGGATCCACCAGCAACATCACCAATATCCCGAATCTCAGAATGGTTTGGGTTGGAAAGGATTTCAAAGATCATCTAATCCAACCCCTCCCCATGGCAGGGACACCTCCCACTGTCCCAGGCTGCTCCAAATTCTGTCCAGTCTGGCTCTGGACACTTCCAGGGATCCAGGGGCAGCCACAGCTGCTCTGGGAATTGCATTCCAGACCCTCACCACCCTAACAGGGGGGAATTTCTGGCATATATCAAACCTCTTTTGTTTGAGCCCATTCCCCCTTGTCCTGCCACCCCAGTTCCTGGTGCAGAGTCCCTCTTTGGCTTCCCTGTGGTACCTTCAGACACTGTGAGGTTTCCATGATGTTTCCATGAGAACCTGCCCTTCCCCAGGCTGAACATCCCCAGTTTTCTCAGCCTCTCTCCATAGGGGAGGTGCCCCAGTCCCCCTGGACTTCAGCTTGTGTTTGGTCCTGTGCCAAATTCCCCAGTTTTGTCATATTGCACCTAAAGCTGGGAACCTAAGGAAGAATCCTAGATTATCTGTTAACAATCCTGGAGAAATTTGATAAAATCCTTTGGATGTTTTGTATGAACACCAAAGCTTTTTCTTCCCCCCAGTTGTTGCCACTGAAGTTGGAGAGTGTTTGAAGATCTGGAACTTTTCTTTAGAGGCAAAAGTCTCTCCCTCATGTTCTCTCCCTCATGCTGTGTTGACATGTTTTCATCAGCCACATCGTGTTACCTCTTCTGCATTAAAGCCTAATCACAGCCTTGGAGTTTGCAGTTACCAGCTACAAACAGAAAGGTTTCTCCCTGTGAGACCAGACCATTCCTCGAGCAATTTCCCACCTTTATGCAGGGTTTTGTTTCATCAGGGTTGATTTTTTTTCCCTGTTGTTTCTTACCATCTGCCTTGTAATTAAGCTGTTTAAGAGCACCCACATCAAAGAAGGGCTCTGGCTCTCTACAAATAGACCTCTTTGCTGCACTGCAGAAGTGACAAAAATAATCCAACCAGTTCCACAGTTCATAATGACGAAATCAATATTTCTCCCTGGNGGGCATGCTAAATGTGTCTAAATCAAGCAACTCTTCGCTGGAGAAAATCTAACCAGCAACATCTTCATTCTTTATAAGTCTTTCTATGCAAACNCACTCCTACAAATGATATTATACAATTATACAATTAATGGTAATTTCTTGTGTTCATTTTTTTTTTTTTTAATTTCATTGCCTCTATTAAAGCCATGATGATAAGATCCCATCCCTATATTACATTTAAAGTTATTTTCTCTGGAAAAAGCCAATTGTGGTCTGAATGTTATTTCTAGTGTTCAGGGTTTATGGAGTGTGGAGAACAGGAAGCTTTGAAGGAAGAGGTGGGAGATAAGGGTTAAAGAGCAAACTTTTAAAGTGCTTCATTTAAATTGTCATTGTAGGAGTGTTGTAGGGATGAGTTCCTCAAAAGATACAATATTTAAACAAAAATGTAATAATGAGTGCAAAGGAAAAAATGGATTAGAGAAGATGTTTTTAAAAAATGGCATTTTATTTTTGTGGCTTTTTTCCCCCCACTTCATAGAATGAATGGTTTGGGTTGGAAGGGAACTAAAAGTTCATCCAGTTCCAAACTTCTTCCATGGGCAGGGACACCTTCCAAGCTGACCTTGGGCACTTCCAGAAATGGGGAAACCACAGCTACACAACATAATTTATTATAATTATAGTAGAGTTAAAGCTTATGGAAGAAAAATAAATAGAGAAAATCCAGTGTCTGAGGGGGGAAGATTTCCAAAGGTGAAAACGTGTCGATGGTTTCCATGATGTGACACCAAACCAGGTGGATAAAAAGTGGCCAGGACTTGCAGGGAATTTGAGGTAAAATTTCAGTGCCCGGGTGGGTGATGGCTCGCAGTGACCTCCCCAAACAACCTGAAACCAAGCTGAGAAAATGGGATTTTCTGTTGTCTTCCTTGCTGACCTCTGCTGTCAACTCAGAAACAAAGTAAATTAATCAGAGCGTGTTTGCTTTGTTCAGGGAGCAATGTTTTCTTTTCCACGCGTTGTGTTTTATTTCAGCAGCTAATGGCCCAATTTATTAAGAAAAAGCCCGGAATTTTGCAAATGCTGTTTCCCTCATTAGAGCCTGATGAGGAGCCTGAACTGGGCTGCTCCAGCTCCCCTGGCACAGAGGCACAGCCCAGCAGGTTTTTAACCTGATATTCCATTGTCAGCTGGTCCCTAGGGATTTCACACCGGGTCTATCTGTAAGCTGTTCCTAAGCTGGGAGTGAGCTGAGCCTAGAGAGGCAAACCTCGAATTCTTTGCTGTCCCATGCACTGCAGCTTGCCTCAGAGTGAGTGACAGCACCATTTCCTCCCACTTGCAGATTTGTTTTGGAGCTTTAACCTCCCTCTTTGTTTCTCATTTAAATCCCCCTGGCTGCATTCACACACAGCTCTCCAGAATTTGCCCTGATTTATCTAAAGGAGCCAAGGAATTATTTTCCCACAATGGCTTTTTTTTTTTTTTTCCTAGACAGCAATTAAAATTTCTGCCATCCTTCTGCAAGGCAAGTGCCTTTTGACCCTGAGAGCAAAACTTCAGCCTTAGAAGTCATTTAAACCTCCTAGACATTTATTTCTTCTCTGCATTTCAAAAACTTCAGCTCTCTTCTGTACCCTGGGTGTGGAATGGTGCTCAGCAAAGCCCCTTCCCTCTCCCTGCTCCTGGGATTGATCCATCCAGGCTCTCCTTTGTGGAAATCACCTTTTCCTCCCTTTGCAGTGGCTGAGCAGATATCAGTGTATGGAAATTCAGCACGTGGCATTGGGAGGGATTTATCCAGATTTATCCAGATTTATCCAGATTTATCCAGATTTATCCAGCTTCTGGGGATGGTCCCTCACTGCCTCAGCCAGCTGGAATCACCATTCCTGGGGATTTCACTCAGTTGGGGATTTCTGTATTTCCATGGACATTTGACTCCTAGGTGCCACCACAAGGCTCATCAACTCTGAAGCAATTAAAAGAAAGGATTTGCAATCTACCACCAGCTTTGCCTTGTTATACTTTCCCCTTTTTGCTTTCATTCCAGTGATTGCAAGCAATCAAATTTCAATTAATTGTCAAGTTTTGAGAGAATTGGGCTGAGTGTTTTCAAAGTGATGTCAGGGCTGTGGCAATCACTTTGTGCTGCGTGGTGCTGTCTGAGAAGCTTCCCTGAGATGCAGCTTTCATGCAAATGCAGGAGCTGGTGTTTGCAGGGCTCTGGGAAGGCTCAGATCAGAGATGTCATCTCTGGGCTCTTCTCATCCAGCGTCACTTCACAACCAATTTGTTTGCACACATTATTTACCTTTGGATCTCTCCTTTTTTTTACTCCAGGACTGATCCAAAGCTTATGTCAGACAGTAGAAAAAGTTGTTTCAGGTAGAAAAATTTGTGTTGATTTCAGAGGAACTTCTCTCTGTGTGAAGGGAAGGAGTCAGAGTCATTCCTGGAAATGCTGGTGCTGGTTTCCTGTCCCATCAACCTGCCAGGCTGACCCACAGATGAATTATCCTCCCTCCTCTGAGGAGTTTTCTTCTTCTTAGGAAACCCTCCTACCCCCTAGAGGGGGCTTATAAAGAGAGATGTGTTAATGGGGAGAGGTTTAATTAGCAAAAAGAGATATTATAGCCTTTGTACTAATAACATGAATAATATTCTCATTTCAAATCAATGGGGATGAAATCTGTGGAGCTGAAAGGGTGGAAGGAAAAGCAGGATTCCACCCCTGCTGCCTGTGATACATTGAGTTTATCAGGTCAATTTTCACCTCTCCTTCAGCCAAGTTTTATTAAAAAATTGTAAGTAAAGGCCATCAGGATGGGGACCATCTAGTTTAGCAGTTCTGAATAGTGTAAATGAATATGTATTTTTAAATAACATTATGGCTAAAAATCACTATGCATCACTGTGGCTCAATGCTGGACTCATCATATTCTGGTCAAGAGGGAAGAAGTGAAGTTACTCCTCAGAGGACTCCTCCAGGGCTGCATTTATTACAGGAGAGCAGAATGGAGCTGAAAGCATAAAACTGTAAGCAAACCTTGAAATTCACCCCCAAAAACCTTCAGAGAGGAAGCATTCAGAGAGAGCTCTGTGTTACTGTCTGAAATTTGCACTTTAATGGCAGGTGTTAATGAGCAACAGCTAAAGCCTGATCTGTTCTCTCTGAACTGCTTCAGAAATAAAGTCTTTCCACCTATACAGAGCAAAAAACCTAAAATTTTGACTGTATGTGGAACTGCAGCCTGCGTGGGGAGGAATAAACCCAGTACAGAAAGCTGAACAGATTTAAACAATGCAGAAACCAGGAGGGATCAGGAGAGCTGGGTGTCACAATTCTGCTGAATTTGTTCATGAACTGAGTGATTGACTTTTAACGAGGGAAGCTCAGAACAGGATCTGAAGGAGCCAAGAAGGAGGATGGGGAGAGACTGGAGTGCCAGGACGAGGGGAATGGCTCCTACCACCCCAGGGCAGCGTGAGATGGGATTTTGGGAAGGAATTGTTCCCTGTCAGGGTGGGGAGGCTCTGGAATGGGATTCCCAGAGCAGCTGGGGCTGCCCCTGGATCCCTGGAATGTCCCAGGCCAGGTTGGACATTGGGACAGTGGGAGGTGTCCCTGCCATGGCAGGGGTGCAATGGGTTAAAATTTAGGGTCCTTCCAACCCATTCCATGATCCTATGATTTATGACTTATCAGAGCTATGTAGATTGTGTTGCTTTGACTTTTCTTTCAAGGTTAATTTTGTCTCCAAATACATAAAGAACATTTCACACAACTCTTTTAAAAATGAACCACTTCAAATCCCAAACACATGTGGCTCCAGCAGAGCTTGAGCAGGCAGAGCAACAGCCACAATTCATCATGAAAAGCAGGTGTGAAAGGGAGAGAAAAACTATAATCAAAATGAAAAATGACCAGAGTTTGTTAGGAAAATTGTTACCACTAATATAATCAAAATATTAGATTTTTATGCACATTTTTAGGTGGGTTCCTCTTATTCCCTCTTAAGTAATCTCAATTTTCAGCATACCCCAGTCTGTAGTAATAACAGGCATTATATATCTTCCATCTATGTAGTCTCTTGTAAAGATTCTCAAGAGATTCATCAGCTTTACAAGGCATATAGAAATGAATCCTATATAAATTACACATCCCTGGGGTATCACCGATCACATCCTAGGAAAAAAATAAATTCCTGCCTTTCCATTAAAAAGCCTTAAAGCAGAAACTTCCGAAAGTAAAAGACCTGCAGGAGTGAAGGGTTAATAAATTCCAGAAAACAAGATAGCAGGCAGAGCTGAGAGTGCAGAGCTGTCTCCCTTCCCTGATAATGGAACAAACAAGGTGATTTCAGCACAACTAATTGTCAGAGATAAGCAGCAAATGTCGGGCAGGGAGGTGAATCCAAGCTCTGACACTCAGAACATGTTAAACACCTTTACCTGCCCGAGCTCAGCGAGATCAGAGCACGCAGATTAATCCTCATTTGCTTAGAACTGTGGATATGGTTTGTTTGTAAAACACTCCCAGCCAGGAATGTGCTTCAATAATGCCCCCAAACAAGGCAGGTTCAATATCCTTTTCCCCAGGGTCTGCCTGTTTGGGAAGAAGTCTTTTCCCAACTCCAGAATAAATCAGGGGGCTGTGTAAATAAAACCTTCACAAAAGTATGTTTGCTGTCATTAGCCAAACCACTCGTTGTTGCAAGTATTGCTAAGTATTCCTTGGAGAACAATTCCACCCCAGCCTCAGCAGCGTGTTTGTGCTCCAGGAGCCTTCCACAGGCACTTACTAAAGTCAACTACCCAAGGAGTTAAGTGGAGTCCATTTATAAAGAGAATCGGGGAGTTAAATGCCATTAGTCATTTTGAAAGTATTGATGGAGCCCCTCATCAGAATGATTAGGGATATTCCTTATCCAGGCATTGCTTATCCATGGGATTGAGGGATGGAGCACTCGTGCTGCTCTGCTCAGGAAAGCATTTACTGTTCCACAAAATTTGTCTGCAAGCAGCTTTTGATTTAATACATTCCCAATGTGTTTAATGCATGCAGAGTAACCCCGGGTTTGGCATTTGGGACATTCAGGAATTCCAGGATCACTGAGCTTGGAGAAGATCTCCAAGACCATTAAGTCCAAGCTGTCCCTACCTTGTCCCCAGCCCAGACCACTGAGTGCCACCTCCAGGTGACACCTCCAGGGATGGGGACTCCAAACCTCCCTGGGCAGCTCCTGCCAAGGCCTGACCACCCTCTCCACAAACAAATTCTTCCTGAATATCTCCATGGAAATGCAGGACAAGCACTGCATTTGCCTTCTCCCTATTTATACAAAGTTGAAACATTATAAATGATCAATGGGAGAACTGAAAATAATTCCAATTTTTAATGATGTTTCTGACTATTCCAAAGCTAACTGCTGTCAGGCAGGGAGGAAGGGAGCATTTTCCCAGGCAGAAGTCTTCCTGAAATGCAATTAAAAGTAGTAGAAGGTTAAAATAAAAGTTATAAGAGAGCACAGCACAGCAGGACTGGGAGGAGCAGGGCAGCAAACAGCAATTCCCTCTGGACTATGAAATGAAAAAGGCTTACTAATTCATAAACTAAAGGTGTCTGAGCTTTAAAAGAGAGAACTTGTGGGACCACAGCTTCGATTTTTCCATTTTATTAACCATATGATGTGCTGTAGGCATGTAATTTTGTGAGTTTGGAATTCACTCACTTGCTCAAGTCTGTCTTACAATCCCTGCCAGCACCTTGAAATAAGAGCATTCCACAGCAGCAATATCCACTGGCAGAGGCTCCCAGCTGGGAGGGGGAAAATCCATTTCATGTTCTGCAGGGCTGGCAGGGAGGAGAGCAATGAGGGAGCAGGGAAAAGGAAAGGGAACAGTGATGAAAAGGGAGGAAATGCAGGTTTTTCAAAACTGTACTGATTGTTTTTTCTTTTTAAAGAGGTATTCTTATTAATTTATTATTTTACTGTGTTGTTACAAGAGCAGCATCCTGCCATGATGCTCAAGTAGCTGAGTGAGGTGTCTCCATTCATGTGCAACTTCTGTATCCTGAGAATGGGATTTGGAAGTAAAAAAAAACAAAAAAAACCCACATGGAATATAGGAATTCTTGTCACCTTTCTCCAGGCAGAGCCACAGAAATGAGTGCAGGGAGAAAAGGTGGGAGCAGCACAGATCAGCTCCACTCTCTTGGGTCAGTCTGGGTTCTTTCCTTATGACAGCTCCAAATGGACAAAATTTGCCAGGGATGATTTCCAAGGAGGGAAGGATTATCCGATTATTCTTTACCTGTCAGATCATTAAATCCTTCCATAATCATCACTGCCACAGAGCAGGATCTTGGTAAACACATCCTTAGCCTGGCCAGCTGTGCTGTTCTAATGTTCTTTATATTCCTTGGGAGTGGCAGCGTCAAAACCAAGATATTTCACTTCTGCATGAACCCTGGTGAATTTTTAACCCTGGCTTTCAAACAGGCTGTGGGATGAGCTTATAAACTGCTTTAATTGTTTGAATTTTCCTCTCTAATTGGTACCTGAGCCATCCCTGTGGAATGATGTGTTAAGGACCTGTTGCACGGGGTATGACTGGGAAGAGAAGAGCTACAGGTGAGACCTCGGTTCTTCAGCAGGTGATTTATGGAGCCTTCTGGCCAAAGTAGTGTTAGCAGTAAAAAGCAGCTCTCTGGGGAAGAGTAAAGCCAGAGCAGGGAGTGGGGAATTGAAAGGCACAGTAAAGAAAGATTATTTCACTTAATTATTCTCCACTGATGGGGAGTGCAGGGAGAGGGACACACACACACAGAGCAGCTGCTGCTCCCTGGGGATGTGCCTTCAAAAAACGTGCAGACACAGCTCATCTGAGGACCTGTGAGAATTCCCAGCTTCCTCATTTATCTCTGCATCCAGATGGCTGCCTGGGCACATGGCAGATCCCCGAGGAGCAGCAGGATGGGGCTGCCCAGGCAGGCAGGGAATGGTCCTGGAGCGAGCAGTGCTGGCATCCACTGCAGGATGGGGACCAGACCTGGAGGAAATGTGCTTGGGAGGTTGTCACTGCAAGGCTGGTGCCTTTGGGAAAGGTGTGCTCTGGTCTGGCTGATGTGGGAATTGTCAAGGCTCAAGCAATCCACCAAGGAGAGGGATGAGGGATGAGTTCTGCACTTGGAGCTGCTCCCAAGTGTGCATCCTTAGCCAGAGCAGCACCTCTGGGTTTAAACTCTGTCCCAAAAGATGCAGCACCCCCATCTGCAGCCCTTCACCCCTCATTATCTGCACTAGTGGGGTTAGTTCTGGCTTAAGGGTTTGCTCCATAGCTAAGGAGCTGCCTTGAGGGTATTGCCTGGCTGATCAGAATCCCAGAATGGTTTGGATTTTAGGGGACATTAAAGCCCCTCTCATTCCACCCTCAGGCAGGGACACCTTCCACCATCCCAGGTTGCTCCAAACCCCATCCAACCTGGCCTTGGATTTACAGTTTTCTTGGATTTACAGTTTTAATTTTGGAAAGTCTCAACTGAAAGCCTTGGACAAAGTGTCCAAAGGCACCACAGTTTAGACAATAAGTTAAATAATTGCATTGCCAATTAGAAATTTTTTTTTTAAGCATTTTCACGCATTGTCTTGCTTGATTAAACTTTGCTGTGACATTTCAAACTGCTAATGTGTGCTGCTTGTAAAAGTTTGCCAGTCAAATGGAAATTGAGACCTTCAGGCTGAATTGTAACTAATTATTCCAAATATTGCTATTAGTAGGCGAGAGTAAATGATATGAAAATGAAAATGTGGCTCAGATGTCTAAATTTTGTGCTGTACAAGTGGAGCTCTCAGAGATTTCCATGCACATGAATTCATAGTAGTCGATATTGCTGGATAAACTGTAATTCCATCCAGGAGATTTTGCAGGAATAACATTCCTCTGGCTGATAGCAGAGCAGTAATAAACCCCACATATTCCAGGTGCTCAGATTTGACACATAACATCCACTTGGTCAATAAAGGGTGAATTTTATGAGTTCTGCTGGAGTGGGGAGAGAGGGAACAAATCTTCATCCTGATTTTATGGGACTGGATCAGTATTTAAGTACTAGCAAAGCTCCTTGCAAGGGTGACCCTAAAAACTTCAGATCAGGGTATGGAAAAAGCATTTTCACTACGAGGAGCAGCTGCAACTTTAATGTAACTTTAAAGCAGCTCTATAGAGATGGATTTATACTATTTCAGACTTGACCTTCAGAGTGTACATAATCTTCAGCCCTTATTTTCACTCTGTGAACCACAGCCACCTTTCCACTGGCCAACAAATTCATGGCCCAGTGGCTTTGAAAAGGGAAAGCAGCAGAAATTGAAGTCACCAAACATCAAAACTTGGTGAGATTTAACTGAGTTTAGTAAAAAAAAAAAAAAAAGAAAGAAGAAGAAGAAGAAGAAAAAAAAAAGAAATTGAAGAAGTAACACTCCCAAAGATTTTAACATTTCTAATTCCACTCTCTATAAAGACAATCCCTGATACCATTTTGAAATGCTCCTGAAAATATTTAATGAACTGTGAACTCTTCTGTTATAGAGTTTAGAAATTCATCCCTTTAGCTTTCCTTAGTTCACATGGGTTTTATTCTGTGTGTATCTAAAAGGGAACAGGGATTTCTGCACGAAGACACAATCCAATATTTATGTGCCAACAGCAAAGGCAGGCTAAGTCTAATTACAAGAGAAATTTGAGTGATTTCCATACCCTAATGGCAAATCCTTGCTTTTTGCAGTGTTGCAAAGCTGATGGAGAAAATGAACTGCCATAATCCAATTACATCTCAGGAGCTGTCTGGTGATTTTAGAAAAACAACATTTACTAATCTGTTAAGTAAGTCACTGATACGATAAAAATTATGCTTAATATGATAAGGCTTCATTTTGCATTAAATCACGATCACATCTGAGAATTCCAGTCCCAGTGACACTCTGCAGGAGCTTTGTGATTTAAATGACTTTAGGTTAAGGAAAACAAGAGATGCTTAATGATTTTACAGTGCAGCAGCACTGAGGGTTCCAGTCCAAAGCCAATAAAAGGTGACATGCTCAGGTAAGGAGCAGGATGGGAGCTGATCCAGTCCGAGGAGGATGAGGGTGGGAAGGTGGCACTCAGGGCTGGGAGCCCCTCTCTGCACAGCCCTTGACCTCCAGCTCAACTTCCCCTGCGAGCTGGGATGAATCCCTTAAAAAGATAAATTGCCCCTCGTGGTTTGAACAGATCTGAGCCTTCCTTGCAATGTGGAAAGTTTTTACAGCCAGGAGCCAGTGCAATAATGTCAATAATGCAATAATGTCAGGCTACTGAGAGGCAGTTTCTGCTGTTTTCCACACCTGGCAAATGTCCTGTGTTATGGGCCATGGGTTTGCTGTGGGGACATCACCAACTTTTTCCCTGTGTAGATGCAGGAATTCATTCCCTTCACATCCAGGCTTTCACTTCCACATTTGCTCTTTGACAAGGAGCTGGCACAGGATGCTTTGGGAAGAGGTGGATGTCTGGAACATGCCAATTTGGGCTGTTAGGCACTCCATCTTCATTCATAATCATTAACGAGGTGGCTCTAAACCCAGATGCACGAAGCTTCATGTTTCTTTTAAAATTTCGAGCTAAATATGCTCTAAATATATGCTTGTCTTTCTATTAAAGCACAAAAAGATAAAATGGTATCATTAGAGACTAGCTGCTTCTGCCATCCCTAGCAATGACCAGCTTTTAGAATCTATCTCCATTTTTTGCATCAATTAACTTCTCTAACTAATCAGGCACTCCATGAAAACAGCTTCTTTTTATCCACTTGGGTTAAAGTGGATGATGTTCAATGATCCCTCATTTGCACAAATCTGAGGTGGTGAGAACCTCTCTCAGCCATTCATTATTTGATATAATGCCCCTACTTTCTCCATATCCAAAGTGAACAGCTTTGCTTTTGCAAATTCCTAATCTCCATCATCACATCAAAGTTGTTTCCATAACTAAACCAGAAATACCAGCAAGTGCTCAGCAAACCTTTATTCCACACAGTTGCTGGGTTAGTTTTCCAACCAATTTATGATATATTGAAAATTCATGGCGTGCCTTATCCTATATATCCTTTTCATATATGATTCCCAATTAATATCCTGTTGGACAGATAGGGAGGGATAAGACAATAAAAATTAAAAATAATAATAATAATAAAGAATTATTAAAGATTAAAGGAGAATTTTGCTTTGAACTCTGACATGTAGGGACCAGAAACACCATCCCAACCCTGAGTGTGAGCAGCTGCAGGTGCCAAATCCTTGGGAGTTTTTCCCAGAGCTGGGATCCTGCTGCACCAACCCAGAGCAGCAAAGCAAAGTGAAGTTTATCCAAACTCCAGGCTGGGAAAGGCAGAAGCCACACAGCTCTGCCTGTGCCACATTCCTTGTCCAACAGAGCTGAGCAGAACTGTGCAGGTTATGTTGGATGGCAAAGATGAGGTGGGAGATGGTCATCACTCTGATAAATTGGATAAATAAGTCATAATTCCTCCAAGAGAAAGGAGTCTAAGAATAACTCAACCTAGGGCTTAGACAGGGGAATGCTACTGAGTTTAAATCAAAGCTCATTTGCACGGGAAAAGGCAGAGTCTTTAAGGAGCAGATCTGTAAGGTGCACAGTGCCCTGTGCTGTGTTTGGGGTCAGCCAGCCCTGGAGCTCCAGGGTTGTGTGCTCAGGGTGGAGACGCTGCCAAATCATGGAATCACTGAGGATGGAAAAGTCCTCCAAGATCACCAAACATCACTTTCCACCACATTCCCCCATTCCCACTGCCCCAGGCTGTGCAGGGACTCCTCTGCTCGTGCTTTAAGTGCTCCCACTGATGTTGGGGCTCCCTAAAAACAGAGAGCAGACAGAATTGAGGGAATAAAAAGCTGTTATATTTATTGAAGTGCATTCAGGTACATTTTAGGCAGACAAAGCCCCCCAGGGGCTGCACCCAAGAACGGGCAATGGGTCACTGATTTTCACACTTTTATAAGTTTGGTCCATTTGCATATTGGGGGTTAATCTCCCAATTACAGCCTCAGGTAATGAAGTCATTTACCCCCAGTTTGCTCCCCCAACTCACTTTTGTTTCCATCCCTGGGGGCCTGAGGCAGTGAGGTGTCCTTGATTCCCAGCCTGGAGAGGAATTGTTGTGTCTGCCCAAAATGGGAAAGCAGCAGCCAGCACTGAATATGGAGTTTGGAGTTGTACACTAAAGAACTGCAGGATTACAAATAGATGAAAATACAAAATAGATGAAAAGTTAAAATCCTAAGTCATCACCAGGGATGGCAATTTCACCACTGCATGCCTGGGCCTGGGCACCCCGAGTCACCTCACCCCTCCCTCTGCATTTATTGCAGACAAATCTGGGTTGTGCCATTTGTTTACCCTTGGACTCTGCCTCCCTGCCTCGGCATGCATTTTTAATTATGTGCACTCCAGTTCCTTCCCTGCTTGCTCGCACTTTTCATTTGGGAAGCGCAGTTTTCATTAGCTCTGCAAATATCCACTGTTCTTTGCAAAGTCAAATCTATTACTCGCAAAATAACCTTGCTTAGCCCTGGTTATCAGTTATCCCAATAATTCTGGGCTCCTAATTAGTCCAGCTGTTAACTGTTCAAATTCCCAGGGCTTGGCTGCATCAGGCAGCTCGGCATCCACACGATCAGTGCTGGGTATTTTCTTGCAGGCAGAAGTGGCTTTTCCATGCTCCTTGGAAAGGGACAGGTTTGGGTTGGATTTTTTATTTTATTTTTTTTTTTTTAATTTCAGAACGATTTTCTGGTGCAGTTTGCACTTTCCTTTGTAATCCCTGTGTGATGCACTGCCTGCTCCTAATGCCACTAAACCTGCCTGAGGATTTCCCTGGCTTCAGGATCTCTTCAGGACTCCTCAGTTCTGATGAGAAACACAAGAGCTGTAATCTGCCCTTCCAGTCCTGGGCCACATTCAGAAATTCAGGTGGCTTCACCTCCTGCCAGGAGTTTCCTTGCTCCCAACACTCCGCAGTGACCAGCAGCTCCTGGGGATATTGGGGGATCAGAGGCTTTAGGATTTCTGGCCCCAGGAGGTAGAACAGGACCCCATTTCACTGGAAATTTGGGATACCAATGATGAAGGACTCAGTGCAAGTCTTCCACAATTACAATTTTTTATCAACCAGTTTATATTTTTAACAGCATTCTCAAAAATCATTTTTTTGTGCTAACTTCTCTACCGTGAGCATCAAAGATCAGTGTAACCTCTCTTATGGGCCGTTGCAGAAAATCTTAGAATCTGAAACTTTTATTGAACTAATCATTTTTGCCAGGTTTATTCAGTCAAAAGAAATTGTGGGGAAAAAATCCCCCAAAGAGTAAACCCCAAACCCCAGGTATGTCCAAACTTCCTGCCATAAACCAACATAATTTCAATTCAATGTTTACTTCCTAAATGTATTTTCATCTTGACTGTAGATGTTTAAGCAAGCTTTCAAGTAGAAAAGGACATTTAATTTTGGGCTTGAAAGGAACACTCTGTTCAACTCCAAGAGAAAGCTTAATTATTATTTTTAAGTCTGCCAAAAGCTCAGACAAATTTTCATGTCATGTTGATGGAGTTTGGTTGTGGTTTTTTTTAAATAAATTGAAAATAACCTACAAAATCTTTTCTCAGGCTGTGCCTCCAATTTTCCTTTTTGGTTGGAAATGAGATGCAGGGTAAGAGGGGTTAATGCTCATCCCTTTTTCATCCTCGTGTGGGGTCACAGGCTGAGAACTTGTCTGAGCAGAACCTGTTTGCAAAATCAAGTGACAGGGAGAGCTCCACTTTCCAGGGCTCCTCGTGTGAGTTAACTGGAGAAAAGTTAACCCACAATAGAAAACAAATGCACTGGTGCAAGGAGGAATTGGAACTTTTTTTGCAACAACCCGAGAGCAGCAAGGGGTAATTTTGTTCATTTGCTCACTGAAGTTTTTTCAGGTGATGCTCAGCAGCACTGGAGATAAAGGTTTGCCTTGCCTTTGATGCAGCCAGGGAGTCTGACAGAGTTCCCAAGTGATTGGAAAAATGGATCTGATTTGAATTTAAAGGTGAGTCCAGCAGCATCCCCTGTGGGTGGAGGTTTCACCCAGACTTGTGGAGGTGTCCAAGGGACAATTCAGGGCACATTATTCAACATAATTTTTTAAGATCATCATTTCTCCATAGCAATATCTCCCTCTTTCAATTTTAATTTACTGTGACAAGCAAGAAAGGATGAAAGTTACTGCAGTAACTTAAATAAATGCCCAAAAGTTCTAACACTCACCAGAGACTATGCAGGCCAGGGAGAATTCCTGCAGTTTGGGAGAAGACAGGGAAAAGCTGTTTTCCAGGTCTTTCAGGTTAAAACAGAGGGATTTTTGTGGCAGAACAGAGGCCTCTCCTCACCACTCTTTCTTTTCTCCACAGTGTGGAACATCTCATGAAGGTTGGAGCAGCATCACCCAGCCTTTATTTGGGAAAACCCAGATCTCCTGTGTTCCTTTTTCCTACAGTCATCACTGTAGATGATTTAGGCAAATCCACATCAGAATTTGGGCCAGATCAAGGCTCTTCATGAGTAGAAATATTTAACATTTTCAGGAAGAAGATGCAGAAGTGCTCTGGAGAGAGTCGGATGGAAAATGTCGGTTAAGAAAGCAAATCATCATAATTCATCTGAGCTACAGCCAGGTGAAAAATAAAAGGTTTGGAGAATTTGAGAGAAATTTGTAGGTGGAAATATGGAGAACTTAGGCAAAAGCAATCCCTGGCCAGAGAAAGCAGTGAGTGCATAAATGGTGCTGAACAGGAAAGAACCATCCTAATATTCCAGATAATTTATTTATACCAAAATAGTTCAGGCAGCACAAAAGATGTACTATTCTTTCCTCAGTCTATAGAAATATCTTCAAACACCTTTATTACACAATATTAAATCTTCTGAATAATGCTGGTCAGTGGTTTCACACCCTTCTTAGCCCACAAAGAGAGCTTGGGAGTCCACAGAGACCCCTGACATTTATTCTGGACAAGGAGGGTCTCCAGCCCAAATTGTATCAATAATTTGTGTCTGCAATCACTAACTGTCCTTCAGGCATTGCTGGAGCAGCTCCCTGCTCTCAGGATCTAATCCAGCTCTGACAAATCTTCCTGAGGGATCTCTGCAGAGAAATCAGGGAATGTCAGTGACAACTCCACAGAAACACAAAAATAAGAGCCTGGCAATTTCAGAACCCCAGTGATCAGCTCAGCTTCAGTATCAAATTAGTAAATGTAAATATCTTTATCTCTTTCTTTGTTAAGTTAACCCTGGGATAATAAATAATGTATGGAATTTACATTTCAGTCTCTCTTTTTGCACCAGCCCAGGTAGGGAGTAAAGCAATATTTGCTGCAACATTTTCCTGGAGCTTCCAGAAAGTTATCCTGGCAATAAATAAATAAATAAGGCAATGAATAAATACATATTAATTGGGAAGGCTGATTTTCAGCAGGGACACACTGGCTTGGCAAACAGACATTGTACTCAGTCTCAGGGACCATTTAAATCCAGGTTTAGAATTCATTCTCAATTCACTTCATGGAACAAAAAACCAGAAAGAATGAAAACATAATTCTGCAAGATGCAACTTCCATTACCTTGCAAGAACTGTGACCCAGTTAGAGTTCAGGTGAATAACTCCTTACCTGAAACCACAAATATATTTTTAAATCTTCTAATACTTCCACCTTAGGTTGGATTCTTAAGGAAAAATCTCACTGAAGAACATCTCAAGAGTCCAGACAATGTCTCCTCTCCAACAATTTCAATTTCATTCCCACTCTTCCCATGAGTCAAAGTGCTTTATTCCCATTTATCTGACACTGCAAAGGCCTCTGGTGTCATCTCCTGATATTTCCCACTGGACCAAGGAAAGATTTAAGAACATGTGCTCCCTCCTTTGTTGTCCTTCAGGATCAGGAGTTTTCCTGGCTGTGGTTTTGATTGCTGAGCAGGACAGTGATTTATGCATCTGGAAAGCTGGAATAGGATTTCAATTATTTGTAGGTTGCATATCGATTTTTTTTTATGAGTGATCCTAATTAGACCTTTTTAGCAGTGGACAGGCAGAAGTGTGGGGTTTTTTTAGCAAGGAAATCAACTGGGGGAAAGGAAAGGACTTGGATTACACCTGGTGGGAGGCAGGTGACTCAGAAAGAACAAGACCAGGTACAAAATGCAGATGCTAAATGGCAGATTGTGTTCTTGCTCCCGTCTCTGCCTTGGAGGAGAGACTGCAGAACTGCAAGAATGCTGAAGATACAAGAAACAATAGGGCTGTGAGCTGTGTAGAGACAGGCCTCAGGAAAATATGTTAAGCAAGACAGTAGAAATATGTTAAGTTTAATAATGAAGCTTTATCCATTGTTTTAAGCTATTACAAGCAAGCATTGTTCAAAGCAAGATGTACATGCAGCTTTATTAATTGGCCTGAGCAAACACTTGTCAGCTTTTAACATTATGCTATTGGCTAGAAAGTTGTTAAAAGATTTTGTAACAAAGGGAATTTCGTGTGCTGTGCCAGCAGCTTAAGCTGTTCCACCTCCCTTGCTTGGCTCTGTAAAATGAGACTGATGGTTGTGATGGAATAAAGCTTCGAGTCAGCTGCTCCAGCATTCCCAAACCATTGTTTGTGTGCATAGATATATGTAAATACAAGATAAGAGAAAAAATATATCCNCCTGGAATCATGGGATGCTTAAGGTTGAAAAAGCCCTGTAAGACCATCAATCCCAGCCATTAACCCAGCACTGCCAGGGCCACCACTAAGCCACGTCCCCAAGGGTGACAGCACAACACCTCCAGAAAATTCTTACTGCACAAGAAGAAAAGAGCACCTGAAGGTCAGGGATTCAGTGCAGGAACAACACCAGTGCAGGAACAACACCAGTGCACATGCTTGCAGCTCAGAGGATCCTGCACCTGACTGCTGAGCAGGAAAATTCCCAAAAAACCCAGGCTCAGCAGATCCACAGAGAAATCTGAGTGCTCAAGCAAAATTTGAACTCCAGGCTTTGAGACAGCTCCTTCAGGGCTGCAGCAAAGAGCTGCTTAAAGGTGCCTTAAAGGTCTTTTCCATCCCAAATGATGCTGTGGAAGCACCTCTTTGGAAAATTTGGGATTTCTTTAAGCACCAGTTTAAGGTGGGAGGACAAACTTTTTAGCAGGACCTTGCAGGCCAAGGGTTATTGGTTTTAAACTAAAAGAGAGAAGATTTAGATCAGCCATAAGGGATGAGTGGCCATGAAGGTGGAGAGGCCCTGGCACAGGGTGCCCAGAGTATCTGTGGCTGCCCCTGGATCCCTGGGAGTGTCCAAATTCAGGCTGGACAGGTTTGGAGCACCTGGGATAGGGGAAGCCATTCCCAGGGCTCCTGCAACCCCAAGAGCTCAGGGGTGTCTGTAACAGACCCAAAATTCTTCCCACCAGTGCTAAACATTCATGGGCTCCTGAGAAAACATTTCCTTGCTGAAATCAGGCTCCAGGCTGGAGAAAACACTTTCCAAAACTCCAAAAGTAGGGCTGGAGTGAGGAAGACACCTCCCTGGAGGATTTGGGGCAGCAGTTTTTGGGATTGGTGCTGGACCTACCCCACCATTGGGTAGAACAAGGAGCTGTGCATGACTAAGGAACAGCTCCAAGGAGTGAGGGCAGAGATTTTTGTATTTTCAAGATGTGGTTTTGCTCCTCATATCCACCCACACAGAAGCAAAATGCCAGCAGGGACATATTTCTCTTTTATGTAAAGATAGATGCTCCTGTGGTCCTGTTACCCAAACAGCTCAGCACCTCCTAAATCTGTCATTTCCTTCACAGTACCATATTAAATGGATATTATGGGCTGTGCATGTACCAGGGGACTGAGCAGCACAAACAAGCCTGCACAGGGGGTCTGGAGTCCACGGAGCAGGGAATTGGTCCTTCATTTTCTTCATTTCCTGACCATCCAAAACCACTTTGTGTTTTCATCCTTTGCCCAGGATCAGACCAGCTGCTGCAAAAGCACAAATGCTTCCATTTCTTTTTGCTGTTCTCTCTGAAACTTCAAATTTTATCAATGAGCTGAACAAATTTGAAGTTTATTTGCTCTAGAGGGGGAAGATGAAAGGCTTCTTTGTTTATGGACCTTGTGACACAAAAACAAAGTATTTTGCTTTGCCATTAATTTATCACATCGTTACCAGAAATACATCAGTGGAAGGGAAACCTGGGAAAAGGTAAATTCCCAAATTTTTTCTGGGGAATTTGCAGACCCCAAGTGACAACGTACCCAGGGAATAAATCACCTTTACACCACACATTAGTGTCCTCAATTTGGTGCTGCAGGGGGTGTGGTGTGGGAATAGACCTTCCTCCTCAGAAACCAGGATCTTTATGATGTTCTTTGTGTGAGGAAATAGTGGGGGCAGTTTTTCCCTGCTGCCCTGGGAAGTGTCAGAAGGCTTTGGAAAAACCTCTCCAGCCAGCCCTGGGACAGATTTGCTTTGCCAATGAGTTCATTAATGAAACAAAGGAATCTTTTCCATAGGTGTGATAAATGTCCAGTGTTGCACAAAGCTCTCCCTCCACTCCAGCCTTGCTGTCAACCCAAACCTTTCAGTGATCCCATGACTTTATGGCCATCATTGTCTCCAAAATAAAATCTAAGGTTTCACATGTCGGTTCTTTAACTGAGGCATTGGTTGTCGAGATAAAAAGGGAGTGGATTTGGCTCTTAAACTCCAAGAAAATCCATGCTGCTAACTCTGAAATGGAGAATCTCAAAATCCAGCTCGCAGAATAAACCTGGGAGCATCATTGGGTGGGAGCTTAGGGAAATCTGAGTTTTCTCCAGCCAGCTTGGGAGATATTTAACCACCTAATATATTTATTCTCCTCTGATGAGAACACAGAGCCCTGCACCCAGCTTCAGACACGGGGAGGAGCAGTGGCAGTGAGCAGAGGGGTTACAGTGGTGCCACTCCAAGTGCTGGGGAGGTGGGTAAATTAAAAAAAAAAACAGGATGCAGGAGCAGAGGGGCCCTGAGCATCCTGGCACAGCTTTATTGCTGGGGGCAGTGTTTGCTAGACTCTGTTTGCCTCTAAAAGAGGGGCACAGAGCTGATCTGACAACCCTTTATGGAAATATTTTGGAAAATATTTCAGGGCAAAAGCCACTTTCATCTGTGGAGCCCATTAGCCTGAGAGGAGTTTGCCATAAGGCTTGTTCTTGTCTGGGTAATTTTCTTTCCATTCCCCTAAAGGCAGAACTATTAACCAGCCGTGAGATCTTTGTTTTTGTGTCAGGGCTGGGGGAAAGGATCCTGCACAAAATGCTTGTTAGGAGGGAGGCTGTTCTTGTGCTGTTGTGCAAGGGTTTATATTATTTTGTTGTTTCATTTTTATTGAGTTGTCTGTTGTTTGTTTTTAATGTAGACTTTGCAGAACACGTTTCTGCAGCTACAGATCTACTTTTCTCTTGTGTAATTGAATTATTAAGCTGCTCCAGGGTCAGCAGAATGGCTGATTTCTGCACCAGTGCAGCCCAGATCCTGGTGTCATTACTCACACTGAGCAGCCCCACACTCAGCATGAGGCCCCACTGAAGGATCTGCAAAGTCTGCTGCTGCTGGGAGTTCCCTTGGTGCTCCCTAATAAATGGAATCACAGCACAGGCTGCAGAAATTCCAAAGGGGTAAAACAGGTCTGGGTGGATGGAAAAAAATCCAGGTGCACTTGGCTGCAAATGACTTCAAGCTTTGCTTATTCCAAAAGAGCAAACCAGAAAAAAAACCACCAAAAATCAGCAGTAAACTTTCAGAAAACCTCTAATGGATGAGCTGAATTCCTGTGCATTAATAGAATCTCTTTTTGTTTCAAATAGCTGTTGCAGAAGTTTTTCCACTCAGAATGAAATTGTTCACTTCCTAAAACTGATTTTTTTTTTCATTTTCCAATGCTGAAATCTCTTGAAACTTTGTGTGTGCTATAGAAGAAAATTCCCTGCAACACATCAATGCTATATCCTGAGTCTTTATATATCCTGGCTCTTCTTTATGCTCTGCTCTGCACCGCTTGCCTTAGCAAAAAAAAAAAAAGAAGATTTCAGGTCTGGTTTCTGCAGCCTTTTCTCCACCTATAAAAAAGAGATAATGATGAAGTAAATCACAGATGTCAGATCGTGTCATTGTGTTACTTTGAGCAGGGAAATGTGGTGTTAACCAGAGAGTTTACAAGTCATACAAGCTAGAGGGCAATTAAGCATGAGGATTGCTAATCAGGCATTGAGTAATAAAGTAATGAATGAACTGAAGGAAGTGTGGGAATGTTGTGTACACTCATCTGGAGCTCCCTGAGAGCAGGAATCTGGCACTGACATCATTTTGTCCCTTTTTAATCTGCACTGCTGGAATTAAAAAGTAGCACTGCATGCTGTGGGTAGGACTTATTCTAGGGACTATTATCCAGAAAAAATAGGAATTTGTGCTCCTGACTTGATTGCTCCAGTTTCCCTGGTAGTCCTTGGAAGCAAACAGATCCTCCAAGGATACAGTGAAATATCCCTCTCCACATAAGTGCCTTCATTTCAGGAAGGAAAACCTTTGGAGGCTTTTATATCTTCCCTCTAACTCTAACTTTGGTGTAAATATTACTCAGAGTTAGGGAGCCTGGTCCTTACTCCCAGTTTACACCCTGGAGTGGGAATTGCACTCTGTGTTAGCCAGGCTGCCCAATGCACCTCTGAGGGGTGTCCAGCCCCTGTCAGGAGGCTGCTGGTGAACTTCCAGCAGGTTGGATTTTCCTGACAAACCTCCCACACTGGGAAATGTTGATATGTCACAAATACCCTCAAAATTACCATTATTATTATTATTAGCATTAGTAATATTAATTGTGCTTGCTGCTGGTGGGTTTGTTCTGTATTACATCCCAATGAGAATGAATGATTTTAATTTTTTTTTTTTTTTTAATTTAAAAATGTCTTCTGGATGTAAAAGCTCTTCTCTGCTGTGGTCTCTGTGACTTGGAGCAGATGGTTGAGGGATATTTCCTGCCTAAGGAGGAATATTTTGGGATGGGTGTCACCCACAGCACTAGTGAGGTGAGGGGTGTGGCACTGAGCTTTTAAAGAGCTCCATCATTTAATTCAAGGTCCAAGCATAAAAGTGTTCTGAGATTCTTTTTGACATCCTCAGAAAGAATTTTGCTATATGGACAGAATTCTCACAAAAAAAAAAAACAAAAAACCTGCCCAGTGACTTCCATGGAGTTTTCTGATTTCGGAATCTTGCTCTACCTTAAAAATAATTACAGCTTTTCTGTCTCCTGCTGAATTTCCTCCCCATTCAGCCGAGGTACAGCCATGGAAGGAGCAATTAAAGCAAGCTGAGAGGAAGAGCAACGTGGGCTCTGTGTGTGGGATGGTTTCCAGGTGGGATGGCTTTCATAAGTGCCTCAAAAAACATTCTGCCACATGGTTCTTTAGAGGCCTCCCCACAGAAGCAGCTCAATTATTCATTCAGAGCAGAAACTGTTTTATTACATGTCTTGTAGTTCCAATGGTTCCACTGAAATGTGGGACACTCTGCTCTCAACAAGGTTCTGGTATTTGCATTTGTACTTGCACTTGTCCTGTGGAGCAGTAAAAGAGTTGCCAACACCAGCTGGGAGAGAGGAATATCATTAGCACATATTTTGTTTTGTATCTTCAAGGTTAGTACAAATCACAAAATCTCTGCAGCTGATTTAGAGGGAAAAGGAAAAAAAAAAAAAAAAAGCACAGCTCTGGAATGAAACTTATTTTTCAAATCAGTCAGAAAAATTTGAAGATTAGACAGAACATTTGCCTGTGGCCCAAGGGAAGATCACCGTGCTATGGCACTGTCTCACTCAGAGTTTGTTCTCAAACTGCAAAATGGCTTTTTCTGCCCCAAAATCTGTATTTTCCCCTCTCAGGCTCTCAGAAAGGCTGATGAAAACCTGAGGAATGCACAGCCCCTCCCTGCTGTCCCTCTGCCACCTCTCCCCACCCAAGGGGACACTGAGGACCTGCACTCAGGGTCCCAGTTTCCCCTCCACGTGCTGCCAGGGTTATATCCAGCTTTTATTTTATTTAGTTTTTGTTCAGCTGAGAGCTGGGGATTTATACCTGATTAAGGTAAAAAAAAATATATATATTTAAAAAATGAGGCGAAGAAAAATGAAGCTTCCCCCTTCATATCAAGCAGGAAGTTGTGTCAATCCAAAGGAATTTTGTGCCATGAAGGTCCAGGCTTGGATGTGGGGCTATGAGGTCCCACAATCTGGCACTGCATGAGCAGTGAATGATTTCCAAAGGTTTTCCTTGAGCTAACATTGACTTAATTGTGTAACACATTCCATATTACCATGTGTACACATTACCCAGGCTCTTGATTATTTTCTAATTTGAATTTCTCCAGCGGTTCTCCAAAGGGCACTAATTCAGGATCACTGGAAAGATGGAAGTTACTGAGCACCACCATTGCCTGGATATCTCCCCATTTATCCATAACTGTGAAGAATGCCCTGCTAATTGTGGTCAGTGTTTACAGAGGCAATGAGTGTGATTTCAAATTGCTCTGTTCTATTTTCAAATGGGATTAATTAGGTTTTGACTCTTCACAAAGCCACTGCCTTTGGCCGGGCTCGTTTGTCGACAAACCAGCAAATGAATCATCTCATCAAACACATCAATTAATTGTGCCAGGCCATGTCCTGCAGGGAGGCTGAGCCCTTCATTTCAAGGGCAAGGCTGAGCCAGGAGTTCTTCCAGGGGGATGTGGTGGTCTCCAGCTGGGATAACACCCTGGAGCAGGGCTGGGTTTGCTGCTGTGCTACCCCTTGTTTTATATCCCTGGGAAAAGTTATCCCAGCTCTGAGACAGCTCAACATCTCCCTTCTCTCATGTTTGAGAGGAAGTGCATAATCCCAGTGGTCACCATGCTGAGAGTGGCCACTCACTTTATTCCATTCCCCTCATGCCATCCCAGACCAAAGGGATCCATGAGATTTGGGAGGCTGTGCCTATTCTGCTCCATTATTCTGGTTTGTTCTCCAGTGTTTTCCACGAGGACCAAAAGTTTCAGGAGCTCTTCATGCACCCAGAGAATGAGCAAACAGACAGAAGAACCAGCAGAAGGAATTCTGCTGGGATCTGGGCATGCAGCACTGCCTGGAGCTCAGCAGCTGTGGCTCTCCATGACTTGGGAATCCCGTTTTCCAACCTGATCCTCCCAAAATCACCTTCCACTCCTGAATCCCATTTTCCAACCTGATCCTTCCCAAATCACCTTCCACTCCTGAATCCCATTTTCCAACCTGATCCTCCCAAAATCACCTTCCACTCCTGAATCCCATTTTCCAACCTGATCCTTCCCAAATCACCTTCCACTCCTGAATCCCATTTTCCAACCTGATCCTCCCAAAATCTCCTTCCCTTCCCTGATCTGCCAGTGGGATGTCCCTGGCTGGAATTTAGGCTGCAGGTTTATTGGAAAAGGGGGGTCTCTTGTTCTACACATCAGCTCCGGGGCAATGGGATCTCTGGCACACCCCCAACACAAAATCACAGCAAATTAGCACAGAGAGGGTTGAACCTCCATGAATTTTTCAAAGAGTGGCCCGAGGTTTTGATTTTCAATCTATTCCAAGCTCAGCTGAGCTGCAGCTCCATGATTTCCTGCCCAGCATGGGAGCACCACAGCCAGCACCTCACGGTTAATGAATATGCAAATTGGGGATTTGGGGAAGGAAAGGAAGATGGGAAACCTCTGGCTAAAAGCAGCTCGGAACTGAGATGCCCTCTCCTCTGCCTGTGCTGACACAGCTTTCCTGCCACTCCTTCCATTCCTAGTCTGGACCAACCTCTCCAGAAAGAGAAATCATCATAATGAAATCAAATAAGTGTGAATTTCAATGTGGATAAAGAGCTGAGCAACTTCAAGAGAGTCCAGATCCCGATTCAGGTTAAAGACAGAGTTCCTTACCTGGGGCAGGTTTCAGCTCCATCCTCCTGCTCATGGCCAAACCCCAGCACTGAACAGTCCCTGCTCCTGCCTGGAGCTGCTGAGAATGGCAAAACAGTGAAGGGTCAGAGAACACATTTCAAATAAAGACATAAATATATGTACAACTGGCAACATGATTATCTGGGGATGGCAGGTCTGGCCTGAACTGATCCCATGGAATGCACAGAGGGAGAGTGGCCCATGGGTGAAATTCCAGGTACTGCTGTCTTTTGGGGAAGAGAACATGATTAACACAGTGCAATACCTGGATTTTTGCATGACCCAGACATTCCTTGGATGCAAACACAATTGTAGATGGATGTGCACTGGCATTTTTTGTGCTTTACCACTTTCTTCCTGTCTTACTTTACTAGATTTGTAATGTATTGTGTACTGGAATGGTCTCCTGTCACTAAAGACAGGACTTTCTCAGAAATGCATTCAATTTTTAACCACTTTCCTTGTTTTCAGATAGTGGTTTTAGACCCTGGTGAATATGAGTTTAAATAATCCAAGTGAAACATGAATGTTTGGTCTGTAGCACATTCATAGCCCTTGGTGTCTGAAGTGAGTTTATCCAGAGGATTCTGCTCATACATGAGGAATTGTTCAGATCAATCACCACATACCCAAGGATCAGAAAAACACTGGATTTCATTTTAACCCTTCAGTGAAAGCAAGGGGACACTACAAGGGAGCTGCTGGATACTCTGCAAGGAGTCTACAATTCATTTTATATATTCCCTCCCTTTCACATCCCCCAATTCCCACGAAAGTATATAAAAACATCATGTTTGAGTTACTGTTTCCTTTCCATTAAGTATTCCTGTCTAAGGAATGAATCTGGTTTTGTTGTTTTTTGTTTGTTTGTTTGTTTTAAATTTTTTTTCATGAATTTGTATTTTTAGCAGTTTTATTTAAAATCACATTGCAGGGACAAATATATTCAACCCCCCCATGTCCACAGGTGTGTGTCCCTATAAATGTGTCCTGGGGACAGTGTGGGTGACATAATGACAGTGCCGAGGAGCAGAAGGCAGAGACAAAACCCAGCTCTGCTTTGAACCCATTGGGACAACTTAGGGAACTCAATTAATGCTGTAACTGTGAGGCAGGGGAGGCTCAGCCACATCCCCAGAGTGTGGTCACTGCACCACTCCAAAATTAAAATATTTTTAATTTGCAGCTTTGGAGGCCAAAAGGGAGGTTGTAACTAACCCCAAATGTCTCATTTTACCTGATCCTTTTTGTCACAACAGCATCCAGCACCTCAGTCCACCACAGAGACATGCTCTTGCTATTACTCTGAGCTCAAAACCTGATTTTACAGCCAGATACTCCAGAGAAACACATCCCAAAGAATGACCACAAACCCATCGAGTGAGGATCCTGCCCTATTTTTTTGTAAAATATCTCATTTTTCCATGTAGCAGGCAGCAATTCTCATGGATGCCATAAAGTGGACAAGAAGAAAACAAGAGAAGGGAATTCTTTGCCACACTTATTTAGAGCCTCCTCCCATGGAGGGGAAGGAGGAAAATCCTGACATGATCTCACTCCTTGTGGCAGTGCTGATAGGGAAATGAAGACATTTCCCAGCAGAGGGATATGGGATTAACAAGGATGGAATTGTCTGGGAGAGGCCTTGGGAAGGGAGAGGCTGGAGGATTAACTGCTTTGTGTCAGGCTTCTCCTTCTTCAGCTGGGTGATGAAACTGTGGCCATAAGGGGGGATGTTTTGTGCAGATTAATTTGGTGTCCCAGGCTGGATAAGAGTTCTTGGCACCAAGGAAATGGATGAGCTGTCAGGTCCCCAAAAGTTCATCACTGGCCTCTCCCAATGTGGGTAATTAATCAGGTAATTAATCAGCCTGGATGGGGACCCTGGGATCCCCTTACCATGAGCACAGGATTTGCACACAGAGGTACAAACACAGCAGGGACAAACTCTGATCCCTTGGAAAAACTGCTGACAGAATTCTTTGTACAAAAATCTCAGCTCCTGTAAGAGGAATTGTTAAAATTGCCTTGGAAAAATCGCTGGCATAATTCCTCTTACAGGAGCTGGGTTTTTTGTACAAAGAATTCTGTCAGCAGTTTTTCCAAGGGATCAGCTTGGCTTGGAGCTCTGACTCCCTGTGCACAAACACACCACGTTTAACCTATGGAGTTCAGAGTTCCCATTCATTGAATTCTTGAATTGCAGATTCCCACTTTGGGATGTTTTTAACTTCTGATCTGCCAAGGCAGTCTCTGCCTGAGACCCAGGGCTCCCTGATCTGCTCATCCCTTCCTGGAAAACCAGCTCCAGACACAGCAGAGCACATCCAGGGGGATTTGCTGTTCCTGTCCTCTTACCCTCTGCTCCAGGGACCGAGAAACTCAAAAATTTAATCACAGACTGAAATTTATTTGGAAAGACTTCATTTGTTTTATGTATCCCTGCTTTGCCTCCTCTAGTGAAGTATTTAGAGGATACTCAGATCCAAATTGAGCTGTGCTGTGAGGGTTTCCAGGAGCCAGTGGCCCTGGCCAAGCCATTCCCAACCTTCCACTGGTGCCCAAATTTGCAGCAGACTCCGAGATTTGAATATTGCCTGACTGCTTTGTGGTGCTCATAAATGATTCATGTAGTACAACTAAACAAGAGAGCTTTTACAAGAAAGAAAACCACAACAAACAAACCCCAAACCCAAATTAACCCCAAAATGAGCTTTGTGATGTTGGTTGTTTTTTTCCAGCTCCCGTCCTCTGGTGCTGTGGTGCTTGGAGAGCACACACATGGACTTGGATTTGCCAAGCCCTGAATTGGAAAAAAACAGGGATTTGCTGACCAGAGCAGCAGGAGCCATCTGGGTCCTGGGTCCTGAGCCAGCTCTGGGTCCATTTGTGCCTCCTGCACATCCCCAGTGTCACTCCAGTGCTGGGGAGCAGTTGGATAATCTGAATTTCTGGCTGTGGGAGCATGAGCTCTGTCCAAGGCTGTGATTACCCTGCCATGGGCAGTCACTCCCCACTCCCCTGCAGCCCTTCCCAAAGCTGGAAGCTGCCATTCCCACAGCTCATAAAACCCCTCAGCACTCCAAGAGCTGTCACTGCAGTCCCAGCACCCCAAGATGCTCAGGCAGAGGCTCAGGAGCTGTCACCAAGGTCCCAGTGGCACACGAGGCTGGGAGCTGGAAGGAGAAGGTCAGGGAAATTTGACTTTCACAGATTTAATTCTCCTGTCTCACAACTCAGGCTCTTCAAAGGGGAAAAACTCACCACAAGTCTTAATTAATATGCCATGAGCTGAGTGCTAAATGAAGCACTTTAGGATATTGTCTGAACCTAATCACTTAATGGAGCATCAGGTGAAGAGCAGGGAGCTTCTGGAAGGGAAATTCAGGCTCTTCCTTTCCAGAGGTGCTGGTGGCAGCAAGGTCAGGGCTATTTAGCAATTTGCTGGCTCCCAGTGAGATGCTGCATCACCAAACCTTCCTCTGTGGAAATCATTTGAGCCCTGATGTCGTTGGTGCTACAAAAATGAGTTTTTAATACAGTCATAGCTCAACATTTTCATAGTTTTATACTTCTATTGGTTTTTATACTCATAGCTTTTGCTATTAAAATTCATTATTTTTATGTGTACAAAGCACTTCTAGGCTGCACATCAAATTTTTCTTTGCATCAAATGGTTTTCACACATATCCCCTCACTTAAAACCCCAAAAAATCACAGTTTGAGTGTGTGTTCTCCTTCTCCCCACGCTGCCCTCCAGCTGGGCCATCCCTGCTGCATTTCAAGGTCCTGCCCAGGAATGGCTGCTGATGCTGCACGAACAGAGATAAAGAGAAGGAGCTGCCCTGGAGAGATAAATTCCACCCTGGGGCAGGATTTGTGCCCTCCAGGTGAGCTGTGCTGCTGCAGGGTGGCCTTGCAAGGTGAAGTCCCCACCTGCAGAGCCACTTGGGTTTGGAGGTGACAATCTGGCCTCAGGAGCCTTGGTGGGGACGAGCAGCCACAGTTTTGCCCTGTTTATTATCCTCGTGTTCCTGGTTAACATCAGGCTCTGTTTGCAGGTGGAAGGACACTTAAACTTTACACTATTTGTATTAAACAAAGTAAAAAAAACCCTCCAAACAATTAAAATAATTTGTATTTAAACTACAGAAGTAAAGAATAAAGTGAAAAGAAATAAAAAGGAGGGAGAGGGACTTTTTTATATGGGCAGATGGTGAAAGGACAAGGACAGTGGTTTTAAAGTGAGAGAGTGAAGATTTAAATCAGATTTTGGGAAGGAAATCTTTGCTCAGAGGGTGGGCAGCCCTGGCACAGGGTGCTCAGAGAAGCTGTGGCTGCCCCTGGAAGTGTCCAAGGCCAGGTTGGACACTGGGGCTTGGAGAAATCTGGGACAGTGGAAGGTGTCCCTGCCATGGCAGGGTGGGACTGGATGATCTTTAATGTCCCTCCAACCCAAACCAGTCTGTGATTCTATAAAAAATGAAGTGTGAGCTTTGGGAGGGGTCAGAACTGAAACTCAGTGACTGAACTGTCTCTGAGGGGCTCAGAGAATTAAAAAGCATACCTGTTAATAGAATTCATGGCTGTTATAGAAACTCATCATAGAAAATAAATAGATATTTTGCTCAGAGAAATTATCTGCACTCCACAATACCGATTTTACTGTGGGCAACAAGTCCTGCAGAGATTATGGGTAAATCCATCTCTGCCAGCAGCTGGAGAGGTTTGTGTTTGTGTCCCCCAGCCCAGCCCAGGGATTAGAGCCTGAACTGAGTGCTGGAGCTGGTTTCTGAAGGGCAGCACTTCAGAGGTGTTTGTTTAACAAACACTGCCTGCAAAGCGTCCTTAGCGAGCTTTAATGAGGGACCAGCACCCGCTCTGCTGCTCCTGCACTCAGGGTGGGGACAGGAGGCTGAATTCCTCAGTCTGGGGGTGATTTTGGCAGTAATCACAAAAAAGAGCTTTAATTCTCATTAATTGCTCACATCCTGGNAAGCAAAAAACAAACAAACAAACAAAAAACAAACAAAAAGAAACAAAAAAAAAAACAAAAAAAAACCAAAAAAAACCACGAAAAAAAACAAGTTCCCAATGTAATGCTCGATTATAAGAGTCCTGGATGCCCATCCACCCCGAATTTAATGGTCAGTAATCATAAAATCCCTCGAGGAAAACTTTCGCCTTCATTATCAGTTTTGGTTCACATATCGATTAAAAAGGGGAACATTAATTAACACCATTAGGTTGCTCTCCCATAATTAAGTGAGAGGATTGGCCTAAAGCTGCCCAGAGAATTTTAAGAGAGGGTTTTTATTTCCCTTTCCCTCATCCCTTATTTCCCCCTGGGGATGTGGTGATGGGTGCACTCCCCTTCCAGTTCCTTTCCCATCAATGAGTTTAAATGTTCTAAAGATTTTTTTTGGTTTGGTTGGTTTGGTTTTTTTGGTTTTTTTTTTTGGTTTTTTTTTTGGTTTTTTTTTTTTGTTTGTTTTTTTTTTTTTTTTTTTTTTTGTTG